>CAUYRT010071092.1:0-127319 GCA_963574885.1 Lepilemur ruficaudatus
CACACACACACACACACACACACAAATCTTTCAAACATTTCTCTTTCTCCTCACCTTAGTTCAGTTGTTGCTGGTAACAAATCTAAAACACACATCTGATAAACAGAAAGGAACGTTCTGATTGGTGACAATATCAAAACAAAAGACAAATGAGAAACTGGGGGTATTTACAAAAGGGAAAAAAATCTAGTTTGCTTAATATATAAAGATCTCTCATAAATCAATGAGACAAGAGTAAAAACACCATTAAAAAATTGGGGCTGGGTATAAAATTGCAGTCCACGGAAAAAGAAATACAACCGGGCTTTTGAATAAAGGAAATGGTGCTCAACTGCGGTCATCTTTTTCTTTTTTTCCTAGAATATCTGAAAAGATTAGAAAGTCTGCCTGAGGCTTCATGAAATAAACACTCCCATACATTATTTGTGCCAGAGTAAATTGGTACAACCTCTCTGGCAGGCAACGCAGCGGCTGCTAGCAAATTTAGCGCGCGCCAACCCTGTGACCACCTAACTCCACTTCTAGGGATTTATTCCTAAGATATACTTGGATACGTGTTCAAACGCACCCACCCAAGAGCAGGCACTGCAGCTGTGTTTGAAGTAGCAAAAGAAAGAAAAACCACCTCAAAGTGCAAGCAGGGCGCCAGCTATTAATATGTTATGGTGGATACATCCACTCATGTGCTCTGCCATTAGAAGAATGAGCAGATGACCACGAAGTAATTTAGAACGACCAAGATACATTGTTGACGGAAACAGAGGGAAGTGAAGGCTACTTTGTGCATATACACTGCGTGTGCACAGAGTATCTAGAAGGATACATGAGAAATAAATAACAATGATTATGTCTAAAGAGGAAAACCAGAGACTGAGGTGGGAGGGAGACTGTCTTCTTACAACACGTCCCTTTGTGTTGTCGGATTTTTTTTAACATGTGCATACATTATCTTTATACTTGTTTGAGATGTGTGTGTGTGTGCGTGTGTGTGTGTGTATGTGTATATATATATATATATATATATATATATATATGGCAGCAGGTCACTCCCCTGAGCAAAACTCTCAAACAGCCCTGTGTAGCCAATTTGACTGCAAATTGCAGGAGAACGGAGCCTGCATCTGTCCTGCTTAAGGAATAGTCTAATGGCTGAATGCGTCTCTGGGATGAGGTGCAAACACCTCAACCCAGCACCCAGCAAGCCCTGCACCCCACACCTGCCGCCCTTCCACCAGGACAGCTGACACAGCCTGCTGCCTTTGTGAGCCTCCGTGCCTGTGACTCCACACTTCCTAACACCAGCTCCTTCCAGAGAACTCTTCTGAGGTCCCCTTTCCTACCGCAAAATCTCCATTATGCTTTGAACCTTTCTCTGCTGCAACCCTCCGCGTTGCACTTATATTAATACGGACGACGGAGTCACATCTTACTTAAGGCTTTGGTTACAAACTCAGCACACAGGTGAAAATCAAGTACACTTAAAATCACCCTTGAAAATCTCTTAAATCATCCAGGCAGTACTATAGTACAAAGTTCAAGTTCAACAGCCATTTTTTTTTTTTTACTCCTACAATGAAATAGTTATTAATATTTCTCCAGTGGGACACCAGACGGATTAGCTGGCTTGCATTTCAGGGAAATAGTGTATTAATACAAAATCATAAGGGTAAGAGCAGAAGAAAGAAGCGGGGAGGAAGAGGAGAAGGACAACATCTGGAATCTTCAAGCACTGTGATCATAAAAATAATCAAGTTGCTGACACTGTGGGAGCCACGTGGGAAAAAAGACCCTCTGAGGAAACACTCAAGTCCTCCAGCTCACATCTCCCCTGGGGCATAGGTGAGATCCATCCCCAGACGAATAGGTGGATGATCATGTTTCTGTCTCTTTTTGTTTCCTTCTTACATTGTAATTAAACATACAATGTTGCAACATCACTATGCAAATAAAGAAAAGCTAAAGTGTGGGACCTAAGTGGGTCTGACCTATTGAAGCCCATGGTGTATCCTGACCTGACTATTTTCACTGCTAATCCTGATCCGGGCATGGCTGGCTGATGACACCACTGCTCTCCCCGTCCTTGGGAACCGTGACAGCAACTGACCGGCAGAAGCAGGAAGGATGCTTGTAGGCAGCTCAGCTATTGGCTCATTTCAGCCGAGAAAATATCTCACATAACAATAAGAATTCAACATGCTTCGGAGCATAGGTGAACAACTGCTGTTCCATCTCTTCTTAAAGCTCTAAGAAACGAGGAGCCAAAAAAAAAAAAGTGTTGATAAATGGAAAAGAAAGGTTTGAATTCTATGGAAATGTTCTGGAATTAGACAGTAGTGACAGCTGGGTGACTTTACGGATTCACTAAAAACCACTGACGTGTACACTTTAAAAGGGTCAATTTTATAGGATGTAAATTATATCCCAATTTTAAAAAAATGCATGGCAAAGAAAGGGTTCTTTCTTAAAGACGACTTCCCAGACCCTTGCTGGGGCTCAGAGAAAGATACCCCAAAACGAAGACCTCAGAAACAGCCCCGGAAGCCCTCTCTGACCTTCTCCTGCCCTCCTGTCTCTGGCCCCTTGGTCTCCCTCGCCCCAGGCTAGCCATAGAAACTGTAATCTCTCTTCCCCAAGGCAAGTCATAGAAACCAGACCCCTTTTCCCCAAAGCCAGCCATAAAACCTAAAAATACTACTCTAATTTTTCCCCAGCCTTTCTGGGTAAAAACTGGCCATAAAGAAATTGTCTGACCTACCTTGTTTTATTGCAGGTAATAAGACCCCCCCCATGCCAGAGAGGGTCATCCTGCCCCACACCCAGAAGGAAGGATGCTGCATAGAGAGGCCAAGGAGAGTCTAGACAGACAGGCCTTGCTGGGTTTCCACACCCGGTTTATTCACATTAGGTCACACCCTTTGTGTCCAATCCTGTTTCTACCCGGCTGCCTATGCTGTGTGAACCTAGGCATAAAAATGGACAGTTTCCCCTATGTCCTTGGGTCTGTATTCAAAGGCTCCCATGTCACTAAAAGTGTGGCCAGATAAATGTGTGGGCCTTTCCTCCTATTAAGCCACCTCGCGTCAGCTGGTTTGTAGGGAAACTTCCGAGGGCAGAGGGGAGCTGTCCCTTGACCCACACCGTCTTAAACAGGGTGGGCTCCCTTTGGCACACTCTGTCATCACCCTGCCCTTCTTCACAGCACGAATCATATCTGCCTTCCATGCTAGGATGGGGCTAGAGCCTTCTTCCAAATGACCAGGCTTAGCACTGAGCGGAGGCACAAACACTCTCAGTAGCTGACCGGCGCCTGCCCCCGGGGACAGAGGGCTGCGTTCCACGGAAGAGGCTCAGTATTTATTAAATGACGATATTAACTGACTTTCCATGCCTGTCACTTAACGTGGAAAAAATGAAATAGTCTCTTCCCTTCCACTCAATGTACATCCACAACTTCCTTTCACTCCTCTAAAGGAAAACTAGAAAATGTGAAAACTTTTCCTCGGGCATTTTTTTTTCTTTCCAAATGCATGGCAATCACAGAATTCAGAATGAAGACACCAAAAAGCAGCTGAGCACTTAAAGGGAAAGTCCTGCCTTCCATACAGATGATTTTTGTGCTCCTTCCTTTCTCCCTTTTCCAAACAGTATCGATCAGGGCTTCAGTTTGCTCCTGCTAGCTGAAGTGCTTCCCATCCAAATAAAAACACTGTTGCAAACTGTGTTCAAGAAGCAGAAAGAGAACAGTCACCGCCCACTGCACAAAGTCCAGCTATCAACCCAATGACATTTGCAATCATCCTGCTGTCCACACACTCAGCTGAGGATTGAGCTGACCCTCAGAATTCTCTACTCTGGACTGAGGAAGCCCAAACCCTTTATTTTTTTCTGATTTTCATCACCATCTGCATGCATTTCCCCAGCACCTGCGGCAGCTCTGCAGACAATACACTGGGTGTGGAATTCAGTAATTAACAAACATCTGTTAGTATGTTCAGAACAGGGGGTCAGAGAACCGTTTCTGGACATGGTCGGGGCAAATGTCTTTGGGTTTGTGGCCCAGAGGGAGACAGAGGTGTCCTAACTGCTCAGTTCTGCCACTGCAATGCAAAAGCAGCCTCCAAAACGCACAGGAGTGAAGGGCTGTGGCTGGGTTCCACTGCGACTTTGTTGACAAAGGCAAGCACTGGCTGTATTTGACCGCAGGGCACTAGTTTGTTACCCTGGGTTTAGAAGATCACTTCAGTGACTCTGAGGTCTAGTCTCCCATGTTAGCATGACAGGAGGTACCCTCTGAAACCACTCCGTTCTTACTATGTGAGCATTTTTTATGTCTGTCTGTTACTTGTGCAATTTATTTCTCCTGCACAGGTGAAATGAAGCTGTTTTTTTTTTATTTATTTATCAGAGTTGCTTTAATTTTTAACTTCACTGTTAGTAGGAACTGACCTAGCCCAATTTGCCAGGTTCAACAAGGATTGTCCTGAGCTTCTGACAAATGTTTACAGCCTTAAAGGATTAGAGGTGGATGGGAACCCTTCTGACCTGTCCCTTCCAACGGCATCACCAGGTGTGCCCTGCAATGAGAGTAATTCTCAGTACACATTCGGCCAAGCAGGTGGGAAACCCGCAGAAACCGGCACCGTCTGGCCTGGCAGCGTGGAGACCCCTCTCTGTCCTCCAAGCACCTTGCCTGAAGGGTGAGTCCACGTCAGAACACACTGACAGCCAGGCCAGCCAACCTAGTTGGGCCCCATGACAGAGGGTTTCAGAGGGTTCCAGAGGAACAGAGGACCAAATAGTGCTGTCAACTTCAAAAGCAGCTCTGCAGGTGTGAGCTTCCTGACCTGACTTCTTGTTCAAGGGCCTGTGTCATCTTCCCAGCAAACCGCATACCTTACACACCACTAATTATTTCTGAAACGTTTTATGCTAATGAACAAATCCTCTAATGTGGGTTTCTAATACTTATAGTGCTTAAGCGACGTCTCTGGAGAGTAAGTGCCAGATTAGGGTATTTAAAATGCTAACTAACAGCTCCTAGGTGATACTTGAAGGTAACGTACACACCCCGCCTGCTGTTTATCCTGAAGACTATTCAAAGCGACACACAGATAAGGTAATGTTGACTCTCAAGTTATTGATCCCCAGATTTTCCCCCCAAAATACTGTCTTCTATTCCATCACCAACATCTTCTGAAAACCTACCAGATTGCAGAAGCCCTTGCTTTCTATGAAGACCCTTGTACAGCCAAGATTTCCCCATTTTTCCCCGATATTTTCCCTCTATAGGGAAGGAAGTCATAAGTTTTCTCCCCCTCTCTCCTCATGTTCAGTCACCAAACCCTGTTCATTTTACTTCTTGAATATTCCGGCTCAGTGAGAGGGGGAGGGAGGGATGGGTATTTTCACACCTAATGGGTGCGGTGCCCACCCTCTGGGGGATGGACATGCTTGAAGCTCTGACTCGGGCAGGGCAAAGGCAAAATATGTAACCTAAACATTTGTACCCAAGTAATATGCTGAAACAAAAAAAAAAAAAGAAAAGAAAAGAAAATTAAATTTCTAATGTAAGAAAAAAATATATGCCAATCCACGTGCTTACCTCTGCCCTCCACCGCCACACCCATCCACCCTCCACGCTGCAGCCAGCGTGGCACGGTCTTCCCCTACGCAGAGATCCGATAGCCTTTCCTGGTGCATTCCTGTTCTTGGCACAGCATTGAAGGTGCTGTCTGACAGGGGCCCTGTCTCCCTCTCCAGACTGCACCTGGGCAGGGTTTCTGAGCTGTGGCACTGCTAACCTGTTGAGCGGGGTCACTCTTCCTGGTGGGGGCTGTCCTGCGGTGAACAGCATCCCTGGCCTCTACCCACTCAATGCCAACAGACCCCCGACACGGGCTGCGATGACCAAAAATGTCTCCAGACATTGGCAAACATCCCGGGGGGCTCCCTCCACCTGGGCACATCCTCTCTGCCCACTCTCCCACTAAGAACCACCTATCTAGAGGATTCTGTGCTGCTCAGGCCGTACAACTCTCAGTCCTGGAGGAGACACTTTGTTTCCACCGGAGCCGGCCAGGCTCTGTCTGAGACACCTCCCCTCCCTCCCCTGCCTCAATCACTGAGGTCTGTTATTCTCATTAATAGCTCATATCTATTAAGTGTATACCATATGCCAGATGCTGATTTAAAATGTTGAAAATGTGGCTTGGCGTGGTGGCTTACACCTGTCATCCTAGCACTCTGGGATGCCAAGGTAGGAGGGTTGTTTGAAGCCAGGAGTTGGAGACCAGCCTGAGCAAGAACGAGACCCCATCTCTACTAAAAATAGAAAATTAGCTCAGAGCGGTAGCAAGTGCCTGTAGTCCCAGCTACTTGGGAGGCTGAGGCAGGAGGATCTCTTGAGGCCAGGAATTTGAGGTTGCAGTGAGCTATGATGATGCCACTGCATTCTACCCAGGGCAACAGAGCAAGACTCTGTCTAAAATAAAATAAAATAAAATGTTGAAAATCTATTAACTCATTTGATCTTCCCAACAACCCCATGTGGCAGTCACATCAGTATCCCCATTATGGGTAAGAGCACAGGGCCCCAAAGCAAACCTGATCTGCACCTTGCGGTTTCTAAGCAGGGGGCTTTGCAAGCACCAGAAGCCTTCCCCTGACCTCTATCTTAGATAGGTCCCCCATGTACTTGTTCCCAGGGGTCCCCATACTTCCCACATCAATGTATTCATCTTGATGTAGTCTATTTACACATGGGGTGTTCATTTGCAGCTACCAACTTGAGTGTGCAAGTCTGAACCAGCCTCTTCTTGTCTCAGACACCGTGTTCCGCTAAGCCGATGGCGTGTTCACTTGGGGGCTCCCCAGCCCCACCCCCCCACACCGCCCAGGACCACTGGAGTCTTGTGCAGAGAATATTGGAGGAGATACTCTGGTTCCCACTGCTCGCTGCTGATTGGCTCACAGGGAATCTCTGTCGCCATGGGAACCCCCTCTCTTCCCTCCCAGGACACCAGCATCATTTCCTCAAGGAACCTGAGCTTTCACAAGACAGAAAGTGTCTTTGAACGACTTCTGTTTCTTCCTTTCTCAGCAGTCCTTCCTGAGACAAAGGATGACAAAAGCCAACACCAAAGCACAAATAGAAAATTTTGCAATGCTTTGTGCACAGCCAGGGAAACAGAGGACAAAATAACCGACGGCCCTGAACTCCAGCTTAACTAAGTCAGCCCTCCCTGGGGGCCGTGCCCACCTGGTTGCCCTCCGCATCCCCGAGGACTGGCACAGCACAAAGCACCCAAGGGGCACCGCAAACATGTCGGGTGCGGGAGTAACGGAAGAGCGAATCTGAGGACAGCAGCTCAGTTATTTTTCTGGTTTGCTTCTGAAGTGGGTCAAAAGTAACCAGTGGCCTTTGGAGTGGGTGTGCGTAGAGGCGGGTGTTTATAGTTCACAGTGGAAGCCAGAGGTTAAATGACAGGCACTCATTAGGCACAAGCTGTTCTCCCATCCCGTGTACGAGTCAGCCAGACCTGGCCTGTCTCTCTCTCTCTGACCTAAATTCCTAGCACTTGCCCCAAATTCACTATATTCCTGCCTTCTTCCGTTGCTCTGGTGCACCAAGCTTGCTGCCACCTCACCCTGTGTTCTCTCTATTGCCCCTTCCCGGGACCACCCCCCAGATCCGAGTGGGGGCCTCCTTTTGGTCTCAGGGTCAGGTCATCTCCTTTCCCCCACCCCAGTATCTAAAGCAGCCTCAGTCTCACCCACCACCAGCCTCCTGCTCACCATATCTAGTTACGTTTCTGAGCACCGATCGCTCTGTGAAATCACCTCCACCTCCGTCTCCCCGCTGGAAGGTGAGCCCAGACCTCGGTGGGCTTCCTGGCCACCTGGCCCAGTGAGTGGCTGGAAGGTCATGGAATTCCATCTAAGACACACCTGCGCCCCAAAACCCCTCATTGTAAGCTCTCCGGGAAACTTCAGAGACTCGTGTGCCCTCTCTTGGTCATTCTGACTTGTGATCTTGGTCATTGTCACTTGCGATCTCTAGAACTGGAACACTTTTTACCCAAAAGGGACATGAAAGAGTTGGCGGAGCGTTAATGGTGAGGAAACAGACCCACACAGGGGCCCTACATTGGGAAACTGCATGAAGCAAGTCAGTGTGTCGAGGGGGGAAAATTAGAGCTTCTCTTCGGCTTCAGGCACTTAATGCCAGCACTGCCAGTGCCCGCCTCACCTAATGCCTTTATCCAGCTAATGCAGACCGGCACCTGGCACCTGGGGCCGCATTACTGAGTCAGGCCCTCCCTGTCCGCTACACTTTCCAGGGACCAAAGACAGAATCCACAAGCAAACCAATACAGCCAGGTAACTGCAGACGAAGGTCAGGGCTGAGATACGCAGACAGGTACACCGAGGAGGATGGAGAGCGCGAGGGGAGGGGAGGCTCTTTCAGCGAGCAGGACCCAGGGCGCTCTCACGGGTTTGCACCTGCTGGGCTCTCCGCGGCGAAATCCGTCCCCACTGAGCGCACTGCCCGTCCTCCGCGTCTCTGGGATTCTGCTCCGACCCCTGGCAGGGAGGCCTTCCCGAGCATCCTCACACAGCTCGCCCGAAGGCGGCCCCGCGCCCTGTCTGCGGCGCTCGCGTGCAAAGCGAAGACAGGCGAGGCCGGAGGCGCAGGGACCTGCGGGGGACAGCGCCGCGCGCCCGGCGGATCCGGCCCACCCTGCACGCGCGGGGACCCGCCCGCCTTCCCCGCGCGCCCCCGCGCTCCTGCACAGCCGTTTGGGCGCGCTGGGGTCCTGCCCGGCGCCCCGAGTCCCCGCGTCCCCGCACCTACCGGACGCGCTGGGCGGTGACCGCGTTCCCGGTGTGCGGCCGCAGCACCGCCAGGAACAGAAGCCGCATGCCGCCGCCCGGGCCATCGACCGCCCTCCGCTGTCGCCCAGGCCCCGGGGAAGGCGCAGACGCGGATGCCGGGGGCGCCGGGGGCGCCGGGGCGGCGGGCGGTGGCGTTCGGTCTGTCCCGCCCGCCGCTCCCCAAGGCCGCGCCGGCGCTCGCAGGTGCCCGCGCCCGGGCGGGGAGGAGTCGAGGGGTAGGGAGGGGAGAGGGTAGGGAGGGGAGAGGGTGGGGAGGGGAGAGGGGCTGCGGGGCGGGGAGGGGTCTGAAACAGGGATGGTCCCGGGAACTACAGGGGAGAGGGGCCCGCGCGGCGGGGAGGGGGCGCGCGGGGCCTAGGGGGCTCCGGTTGGCGGTGGCGCGGGCCACTGCCACCTGGACCAGGATCAGGGGTGACCATATGTCGCTCCCCAGAGACCAGTGATAGGGTCCACGAGGGGCCTCCTCGGGCTACCATGGTGGCTGCGGGTCTATGCCCACTGCGACCAGCAGAGACCCGGGGTCTACTTCCAGGAGGTGCTAAGAGGGCATCTGAGCCTCCTTGTGTGCGACAACCTGTGCAGGGACCTTCGTCCCCAGGACCCTTGCATTCCTCTCTAGTCATATTCCTGGGGACGTGGAGCGGTCAGTTTCGAATTCTTTCCCAGACCCAGGCAACCCTCAAACTTGCCAGAGCAGGGAAAGGTAGGGACTGTGTCCGCAGACAGCGACACCCACGTGAGGACCTCTCCTGTGCGGTGAGGAAGAGGTTTGAGCCCAGAACCCGGGGCCCATCAGGGCTGGGGCTGCTCGGCCTATGCAGCAGGCGAAGTGAGCTGGGTGGGCTGTGTGCACTGAGCTGGGTCTCCGAAACAGGACGTGTTGAGTGAGAAAAGTAGAGGCTGAAGGAGGTTTAAGGCAAAATGCCACCTGTATGGACTTAAAACATCCCTTAACTAAGCCAAGTGCTCAGGAAAGGAAGGCCAAAGGGGTGCATTAAAAACGGTGCATTTCATTTTAAGGAGTTTTCCTGGGAAGTCACACAGCCCTGTGCCTTTGTCATATTGGCCACATGACCACTTATTGCATCGGAGAAAGCTGAGAAATGCAGTCTATTAGCTGGGAGCATTGCCACCTGAATAAAATCGTGGTCCCTAAAGAGAAACGGGAGAATGGGTTTGAAGTAAGTCGTCTCTGCATTAGCAACACAGATGCATAGACCGAAGGAGGAAACCATGTGGCCCTCTCCATCAGAACAATAAGGACATGCAGCCAAATCCAGCACTCATTCCTGATGACAGAAAAGAAATAAAAAGGGAAAGAAGAAAGGAGCAAGGGAGGGAGGGAAGGAGAGAGGGAAGAGAGATGGAGGGAACATAAAAATTCAGTAATGTTACTGAAAGTTCTGGTACTTGTCCCTGAACCTGCATCAGAAGAACAAGGACAAATGGTTTGAGGAGAAGGAAAGGGGAGTTTATTAATTTGCTGGCAAATGAGGAGGCTGGCAGACTCCTGTCTCAAAGTACCAACGTCCTCTGAGCAGAAGTACAGAGCTTTTAAAGGTTCTGATTAATCCCACTGTTCCACCTTTGTCTAAAACAATCTCATGACCTCTGTCAGGATTAATCCCATCTTCTGTGGCACAAAGAACAAAGGACACTTCCTCCTCTACCGCTTACGAGTGGTTGAACCAGATGCAGAACTGCTCTCCAGGGGACTTTTGAAATTTAGGAGTGTGGAAGGAAATGTGTTGTCCGAATGATTAAGGAATGCTATCAATATTTCACAACAAGGCCAGGAAGGTTTAACACTTTGCAACACATAGACCAGCCCTGCCCAAAGAAAAACTGTTCTTCCCCCAATGCCAATAGACAGCTGCATTAGTCAGAGTTCTCCAGAGAGACAGAACCAGTAGATTTACATACAAACGTGGAGATTTAGCATGAAGAATCGGCCCCTGTGATCCTGGTGTCTGAGAAGTCCCACTGCCATCTGCAAGCTGGAGACCCGGGAAACCCGATGGTATAATTCAGTACACATCCAAAGGCCTGAGAACCAAGGGAGATGAAGGTGTCAATCCCAGTGCCTGGCAGAAAAGATGAGATGAAATGTCCCAGCTTAAGCAGGGAGGCAGGGAGGAGAAAGGAGGAGGAAATCCACGTGTCCTCCGAAGGCCCTCAGAGGCTTGGAGGGGCGCCTACTTTGCAGAATCCTCTGATTCAAATGCTGATCTCACCTGGAAACACCCTCACAGACACACCCAGAAATAGTATTTAATCTGGGCACCCCCTGGCCTAGTCACATTGACACACAAAATTAACTATCACAATACCACTTCCTCTCATGGTTGGGAAACACTGGATGTGGCAAACTATCTTTTGTTTTCCAAAATGAGATGAGACCACTTTTCTACTTCTGGTTATGACCTTCTGTGCTCCAGACTGGTCTTCCCTTAGCCCAAGGCTTCCTGGAGCAGACCTAACAATTTGCCACAAACTGGGTGGCTTAAAACAACAGAATTTTTTTTTTCTCACTGTTCTGGAGGACAGAAGCCTGAGGTCACAGTGTCAGCTGGGCTGCACTCCCTCTGGAGACATCAGGGCGGAAGCTCTGAGTTGCTTCTTCCAGCAGCTGGTGGCTGTGGGTGTTCCTTGACTTGTGGCCACATCACTCTAACCTCTGCCTCCGTGGTCACATGGCTGGTTCCTCTGCCGTCTATCAAATCTCCCTCCACAAGCTTCTTAGAAAGGCACTTAATCGTTGGATCTAGGGCACACTGGATAATCCAGGATGATTTCCAAATCTCAAAACCCCTGTCTTAATTACAGCAAAACCCCTTTACACATAAGGTCACTACTATGGTTTGGATGTCATTTGTCCTCTCCAAAATTCATGTTGAAAGTGACTCTGCAATGCAACAGTATCAGTAGATGAGGCAATTTAGGAGGTGATGAGGCCATGAGTGCTCCATCCTCATGGATGGCATGAGTGCCATGTATCACCTGAGGAAGGACAAGATCTGTACATTTGGAAAGGAGGGCTTTATTTCTTATACGCAGCCTGCAGGTGGTCACTCGGACAGGCTGGGGAGCGTAGCCTCCAGCCAGAAGCGGGAAACAGGCATGTTGAGGGAGCTGTAGGGGAGACAGAAATGTATGCTGAGTGCGGTGGCTGAATATACATATTTAACGAGCCATAGGAGGAGTCATGAATATTTATGAAAGGAGAACCCTGCGTGGGCACAATTGAGCTTCCTGCCCCTTCACGGTGTACATGTTCAAAAATGGTGGTGTCAGCATGATCCCAGGGTGGAGTTTTCAACCCTCTGCTGTTAAAAAGCGAAGCAGAGACGCAAAGGTACTCAGTGTGCAGCCTTAGCAGACCAGCCAGAACCACTCCGTGGTTGGTGGTCTCTCATGAGGAAGGAATGCTGGTTGGTTGTGTTCAAAGCACAACAGGGAGGGGTAGTGGAGGTTGGCTGAAACCAGCAGTGGACTGAGTCTTTCCAAAGGGCCCAGCCCTTAGGGACAACGCCTGGTGGCCATTAGCGAAGGAGAGAGCATAACAAGGCATGTCTGACCTCCATCCTGTCATGGCTGGGAACTCAGCTTTAAGGTTTCTCTGGGGTCCCCTTGGCCAAGAGGGTGTCCATTGTTCAGTTCACTGGGAGCTTAGGACTTTATTTCTCACTTGTAAGAGGGTTTGAGGGGGTGCGTTTACCCCTTGCATCTCTTCTGCATGGGAGGACACAGTGTCCATGGTCTCTAGATGAAGTGGCAGCAAGTCACCCTCTCTCGAAAGCAGAGAGTAGTCCTCACCAGAGACCAGACCTGCTGGCAACTTGATCTTGGGTTCACCAGCCTCTAGGACTGTGAGAAATAAATTTCCACTGTTTATAAATTACCCAGTCTTGATGTTTTGTTATAGCAGCACGAGAGGACTAAGGCCATCATGTTTACAGGTTCTGGGGATTAGGACACGGGCATATCTTCCTTGGGGCCACCGTGAAGCCCCCCACAGAGCCCCATTTCAAAGATGACCGCATTTCCGAAGACCCCCAATTGCTGCATCTGGGGCTGATCTCCACCTTCCCTAACCCTACAGCTCTTGGTCACCCTTTCAGCTGTCCTGACCCCATTCTGCATTATAGCCACGGAGCCCACAGTCAACCATGCTGTGACCTCCCCACCTGAGTCACTCACCCCTGCAAACTCTCCTTGCCTGGGACACTGTCGTGTGGGGCAATGACAGTCAGTAAATGTTGAATTAAACCAAATCATTCAATGTGCACGGGTGTTCTGAGATTTCATTCCTATGAGGATGCATCTCTGAGTATTTTTCTTTTTTTAGTGGAAGTCAGTGCTGCAGCAGGATTTGCTAGGCTGAAATTCACCCATATTTGATTTTTCTGGAATACACCTGTTCCCCAAGGTAAGAAATTCTGATGTGTTTTGTGGGACCCATTATGTTACCTATTTGTGGCTTCGGTTTACCCATTTGTAAAATGAGGGGAAAAAAAACCATAAACGATATTATAGTTAATTAGTTCATTTTGATGAAGTCTTTTATGATTCTCCCAAGTAGATAATGTAAAAGGGCACAAAGGCAAATGTGTTATGATGGAATAATGTAGAAATAATTACGGAGGAGGACGGTGATAGGACAGAAAAAGTCGCAGGCTTCTCTTACGAGATTTCTCCAGATGCTTCTAACATAAGGGTCTTAAAATAAATGTAAAGCAAGATCTGTTTTTCCCTTTGATCATAGTGTTTGCTCAGACTATTTTTCCAGTTCCTAGTGCTGGGGAAAATGAAACTTTATTACCCACCCTGTATAAAAATGATAGCATTTTCACGGGAAAGCACCGTGGGCACACTGACTTCAGAGATGCTTCTGTGATAAAAATCAACATGGTATCTCTTTTTCCTGCCTTTATTATATTAATAAGAGAGGCACTCTACCTCTTTGTTTCTATCAGAGATTTTAGACTTTGTGTCATTATTTTTCCCCATAGTACTGCAACCTACAAATGCTGTGTGTGCATGTGTGTGTGTGTGTGTGTGAGAGAGAGAGAGAGAGAGAGAGAGACAGAGACAGAGACAGAGACAGAGACAGACAGAGACAGGGAGACAGAGAGAGCACGGCAGGATAGGAAATGAGACAGAAAGAGAGAAAGGAGAGGGAGACAGAGATCAATTGTCATTAAAAAAAAAAAAGAGAGAGAGAGATACATATGAAACTGTGGTTTGTGTGTCCTGGTTATGTTTCCTTTTCCTGACTTTCATGAACAGCACTTGAAAGTGACCAAATGCAAAAAAAAAAAAAAAAAATGTTGGTCTGAAAGTATCTAGTTCCTGCTACTGTCGCTTTAATGAGCATGGTGAAGTTAACCAACCAGAAATAAGCGATCCTTCCCTTTGAGTTTTTGGCAAGAAATCAGGGCTTTGACTCCCACTGCTGTTGTGATGACTGAGCAGACCCGATCCTTGACTTTTCAGCACAAAGATGCTCATCACTGTCAAAGGCGACAGCGAGCAGGGCAGCGCTTGGTGCAGCTGCCGGGATTTGTATCGCTGCGGAGGCAGGAGGCACGTCTGCAAGGGAGGCTGGAGGCCCCACTCTGGCCATATCAGAGACTCACTGAAGACTCCATTGGAACCGCTTCCAGTAACAACCTGTTGTTAGTAGAGGCCCATATTTATTCTTTTGACATTTTAATTTATTTTTATTAAATAAGCCAGTTACATGTTCAACACATTCAGATTAGCAAAACAAGACTTGCACAAAAAAAAAAAAAAAATCACACACAATCCCACTACCCTGAGATAACCAATATTAATGTTTGGTTTCAAGTTTTTCCGGACTTTATGTATAAATATAAGCATAGTAATAGTCCTGTTTACTGGGCATGCACCATGACCCTAACATTGCTGTAAACACTGTACTGTGTTCATCCATTAATTCCCCTAAATCCTAAACCATAGGGACTGTTGTGCTCACCATTTCCAGGCGGAGAACCAGTGACACAGCGAGGCCCGATGCCTCCCCATGGTAACATGGGGCATTGGAAGAAAGCTCCTTTTAGCTATGACCAGAACCAAGACATACAAACTTTCTCTTTGAAACAAGGTCTTTCTCTCATCTCTACCTCCTCCTGGGTTGCGTAATTCTCTGGTTTCACGAGATGGCCCCTGGCAACTCCAGGTTTCTATCTTTATAATTCCAAGCTCAGCAGAAAGGAGAATCGCTTCTTCCTGCTCATTCCAGAGTAAGTCCTGAGATTGGTTTTGACCAAGGTGAGTCCCATACCCATCTCTGAACCAATTACTTTAGCTCAATAGATGGGATACTGCTGATTGGATGGGCTCAGGTCAAATGCCCACTCCCGGACTACAGAGTCCAGACAGACCTCCCTAAACCACAGGAGAAAGTGATTAAGGAAAATCCAGGCGCCTTTACCAGAAGCGGGAAAGGACGCTGAACGGGCTCCTCTAAGAAGCCAGGCCATTCACTACGAGAGTTTCATTTATTGTATGTTTATCTTTTCATAAGATTCTTAAAAACTCTTTATAAAACAAGAACATTAGTTTTGTCTTATATATTCCAAATTTTTTCAGTTTGTTTGCTGTTAACTGCAATAATTATTTTTATATACATAGTTTTGTGTCTTCATGTAGTCAAATTAATTAACTTTTCCCTTTATGCCTTCTGCCTTTAGTGTTAGGCTTAAGAAGGCATTCCTTTCTCTAAGATTTTGTATTTGTCACTATTTTCTCCTAATGGTTTTATGTTTTCTGTTTCTTTTATATTTAATTCACCTGGAATTTATGTTGGCACAAAATGTGAAGCCTGTCTTTCTCACCACATTTAATCATTTATTCCAACAGAATTTATTGAACAATCCATCTTCCCCTGGATTGCAAATCCCTTTATTATCATACCCTGAGGTTTTTGGGGCTTTTATTATTATTTTTAATTGACATATAATTGTACATAATTATGGGGTGCAAGGTGGTATTCTGGTCATGTATAAAATGTGTGGTGATTAAATCAAGGCAATTAGCGTATCCTTTTACTCTCTGCTTCTATGAGATCAACTTTTTTAACTTTCACATATGAGTGAAAACATGTGGTATTTATCTCTCTGTGCCTGGCTTGTTTCACTTTGTACGTTGAGTTATTTTATATTTGTGCTTCAGTTATTGTTCCTTCTATTCATCTCCATTGATCTTTCCAGTGAGGCTTAACCTAAAAAAAAAATACACTTACAACTACCAATTATCTGTTTTATGATTACAATATAGGTTAAGACTACCCATTAAAAATTATAACAGTGGCAGTTAAAATAGGATGTTGGGTGTGGTTGCACATTTGTTAATATCTTGCATTTCTTGCAATAGAAGGAAGCAGAAGTTCATTTTCTTTCACTTACTCCCTCTCTGTCTTCCACCTCCCCCCTTCTACTGGTGAAAGCCCAACTTTTGCAGATGTCTTGTGGGTTTTCAAAACACAAGAGTGAAGGTATCCAAGAAGTAGAGGTCGCTACTTGTAAGGGTCAAATAAAATGAGTGCTTGAAAAAAGTCAAATCAAAACTCACCTTCTTGACCATATACTTTCAGATCCTCTGTAAAAATAAACCCAAGTCATTCTGAGAGCTGAAATTCTTTCTGTAGCTTTGGTTTGGCCTTAATATAAGACGTAGTTCCATTCCATTGGTTGGCTGTGTTTTTCCTTACTTCTTATATTTTCTACTTCTGTTTAGATCATTTGTAGCCAGAAAGAACCGTTGGAACAGCGATTCCGTGAAATAAATAGAATTTATGACGACTCTCTGTACCCAAGGACCGGGAAAAGATCTATCACAAGGCCCGTGGCTATAGTTGGGATAACCATGATCACAGTCCCTCCCCAGGGAACTGGGAAATCTGGAAAAGCACAAGCATTGGCCGTGAGTGCTGAGGCTGAGCTGTCATGACAGATGGGGTCGGTGTTGAACAGTTATTTGTTGACTGAATGAGTGAGTAACGTGTGGATGGCACAGAAAGGCCATGATGGCCGTTTCTAAACCAAAGTTTTGAGGAAGTTTGAGGAAGCAGACACTGCAAGGAGATGCAACTGTCTGGCAGTGAGTTGTGAGCAACTTAATCGAGATATGAAACAACAGGCAGTATGGTCATATAAAAAAAAAGTCAGAGAAATTAGGCAACCCCTGAAATCTTCTGTCTCTTATGGTCTCAAATAGCATCTCCTTCCAGCTCTCACTGGGTGAGGCTCAGGGAACAGGGTGGTGCCTCGGAAGGCCGAGTCCTGTGTTTCAGAGTGAACAGTGCATTTCCAGTTCTAGTTCACACCACAGGTGTCCTTGCGATGTTTTCTTTTCCAACAGGCTATGGAGGCAAAGAGCCTGCCTACAAAAATATATTTTGTAAGACAATGCTACCTATGTAGACACTTGCTGTACGAGTTAGGCCATTTATTTATTTTAGTTGCAAAGGAGAGACTCCCATGCTCAGGAGCAGGCGTATGTCGCAGGCATCCCCAACAAAGAGGTAAGAGTCAGCTTAACATCAATCCTCCACACCATCACTGGCGCTTAGTCCTGGGGCTGCAAACTCAGTGATTACGGGACCCAGGCAGAAAACTCTCGAGCCAGACATTTTTTTTTCTCTATTTTTCGTAGAGACGGGGGTCTTGTTCTTGCTCAGGCTGGTCTCCAACGCCTGGCCTCCAGCGATCCTCCCACCGCGGCCTCCCTAAGTGCAAGGATTGCCGGCGTGAGCCACCGCGCCCGGCCCATTTTGGCTAATTTAAGTTCAAATAGCCGTACGTGGTTGGTGGCTACTGTAGGACTGTTTGAGGCAGGAGCCTGAGGCTGCAGTGAGCTGTGATGACACCACTGCACTTCAGCTTGCGAGACGGAGTGAGAGTGTCTCAAAAAATAAATCAAACAACTATACAAAAAGGGGGAGCCGATGCAGTGTGGGAGGTTTAGCAAAGAGACATCGGAGCTGACAACCAGGAAATGATTAGCATCAGCGATAGACAACGGAGAAGGCCCACTTCTGGCGTTCGGTGATTGTCTCATTATTAAATATACATTGCCCGCTGCCCGGGGGCGCCGTTCCCTGCGCCCCAGCCCGTCATAGCTGCGCCAGCCAGGGCCGCGGGCCGCCGCCGCGCCCGGCTTCCGGGGCGGGACCGGAAGCGCCGTGAGCGGGGAGCTGAGCGACGGCGCGCCCGCTCAGTGGGGAGCGCCCGAGGCGGGGCGGTCTCGCGAGAAGGGCGGCGGCGGCGGCCGCGGGGGCTTCTGGGAGAGCGGAGCGAGCGAGCGGGCGGCGCGCATGGAGGGCGCGGGGGGTGGCGCGGGCGAGCGGGCGCCGCTGCTGGGCGCGCGGCGGGCGGCGGCAGCGGCGGCGGCGGCGTCGGCGTTCGCGGGCCGGCGCGCGGCGTGCGGGGCCGTGCTGCTGACGGAGCTGCTGGAGCGCGCGGCGTTCTACGGCGTCACGTCCAACCTGGTGCTGTTCCTGAACGGGCCGCCGTTCGGCTGGGAGGGCGCGCAGGCCAGCCAGGCGCTGCTGCTCTTCATGGGCCTCACCTACCTGGGCTCGCCGTTCGGCGGCTGGCTGGCCGACGCGCGGCTCGGCCGGGCGCGCGCCATCCTGCTCAGCCTGGCGCTCTACCTGCTGGGCATGCTGGCCTTCCCGCTGCTGGCCGCGCCCGGCCCGCGCGCCGCGCTCTGCGGGGCCCCGCGCCCGGCGCGCGTGCTCAACTGCTCGGCGCCCCCCGCCAACGGCAGCGCCGCCTGCCCGGACGCCGCCGCCCGCCGCTGCGCGCCCGCCACCTTCGCGGGGCTGGCGCTCGTGGGCCTGGGCGTGGCCACCGTGAAGGCCAACATCACGCCCTTCGGCGCGGACCAGGTGAGCCGCGCGCACCGGCCCTGGCCCCGGGGAGCTTCTTCCCAGAGCGCACCTGTCCCGGCTCGGGACGGAGCCCCCTCCCTGTTCCCGGGGAGCGTCTGCCTAGGGCGCACCTGTCCCGGTGCGGGACGGGAGCTAGCTGTCCCCGGGGAGCTTCTTCCTAGGGCGCACCTGTCCCAGCGCGGGACGGAGCCCCCTGTCTTCGGGGAGCCTCTTCCTAGGGCGCACCTGCCCCGGCCCGGCACGGGAGCCCCGTGTCCCCCGGGAGCCACTTCCAGGGCGGGGAGCAAGCCCGCCAGCAGGTGTGACAGGTGCAGGGAAGCGATGGCAAGCGACCGCCTCTCTAGGGAGGTGCCCTACTGGTGGAGACTTGAAGGATAGGAGAGCTAGCAGGTGTTGGAGGGGCTTTTGGGATGGGGACTCTGCCAGTGTAAAGGCCCTGGGACCAGGAAGCTAAGGGATGGGAGGGCCCCTATGGCTGTAGGTTTACAGAAAAGCGGGAAAGCACGCCATGCCTTCTTGGTTGTGTTAAAGGAGTTCTGGGATGGGGATGGTAGGAAAGGCTTGGTGAGAACGAGTTTGAATTAAGTTAGCATCAGGCTGCTCCTCTGTTACTCTGAACCACCGAGATCTTAGGGAGGGGGCGGGAAACGATCAAGTGTTTGTTACATGCAGACTAGGCAGCCGTAAGAGCGATGGCAAACTGGGATCATTTCGGAAAATGTTAGAAAAGTGAGAAGAGAGGTGGTCGGATGAGGCTGGGCCACGTGAGGTGTTTTGAATACAGTAGGAAGCCTTTGTGGTGTCCGAGAGAGGCGTGGTGGGATCCTGTTTCCTGCAGAGCGGGCGTCTGACCGTGACCCTGGCGGGAATTCCAAGTCAGGTGTACTTGTTTTTTGAGGATCCACAAGCTGAGAGTGGTTCTTTCCTTTTGAAATGGCTGGAAACAGAGAATATTTTGTGATAAGTGAAAACTTGATGAAATTCACATTTCAGCCCCACCCATCCCCTGGACGTAGCTGCTCTCACCAGCGGCAGGATTTAGTTGTGACAGAGACCCACTGTCCCACAGAACTCAGTGTGTTAACACGGGCACCTTCACAGAAGACTGTGGATGTCTGTCGCCCAGGACTGGATGTGCCAGAATCAACGCCAGGCAGGAGTCGTACCCGGCCCTGTGGGGAGGCTTGGGAAGCAGTGGGCGTGGGGAGTGGAGGGAGGGAGGTAAGTCAGGGAGGCAGAGTGGGTGGGTCTCGTCTCAGCCCCTTTGTGTTGCTGTAAAGGAGCACCTGAGGCTGGTAGTTTAGGAAGAGTAGAGGTCTTTTTGGCTCACAGGTCCGTAGACTGTAAGAGAAGCGTGGTGTCAGCGTAGGCTCCTGGTGAGGGCCTCGCTTGGGCTGCTTCCACTCCTGGCAGAAGGTGGAAGGCGAAAGGGAGCCGGCCGTGCGGAGGTCACGGGGTGAGAGAGGAAGTGAGAGAGAGTGGGAAGGTGCCAGACTCCTAAGGAGCCCGTCCTGGGGGAACTCACACAGGAGAACTCTCATTACCTTGAGGAGGGCGCCACGCCATTGCATACATCTCTCCTCGGGCCCCGTCTCCAGTGCTGGGTGGGGATCAGTTTTGAAGACGAGATTTGGAGGGGTCACACAAACCAAGCTGTGGCGTGTTCTACGCGAGCCATAGGGAAGGTGACTCCTACCTAGGCGTTCGCACTAAATAACTGGGTGCCTGTCTCGACCCGGCATTTACCAAGTGCTTACTAAGCACCAGGTGTGGTGCTAAGTACAGTACTTTATTAGGCCACGTGACACTTATGCCATTACAGTGTCCATTTTACAGACGAGGGAACTGAGGCTTGGGAGGTTAAATTATTTGCTGAAAATTACACAGCTAGTCGACATTTCTGCAAGAAAAGTGGTCTGGTCTCTTCGAGTGATACATTGTTGTGGAAAAGGGGGCCCACTCTGGATGAAAGGGTGCCGGAGAGACTCGGCGGCCCGACACAGTGTGTGCTCTGTGATTGGATCTCATTCTTTTTGGATGCTTGGGATACTTTGTAGACCACATGTTAGCTAAAAACCTATTGATCATGCTTTTCTTAGGTGTATAATGTTACTGTGGTCACGTGGACAAACATCCTTATTTTTAGGAGATTCGTAATGAAACAGGGGTGAAGTATGTTGCTGCGACTTATTTGCAAATAGTTCAGCCTGGAGTACGTTATACATGCAGAAAAAAGAGTGCTGAGAGTCTACGTGTAGAGTATAGAAGTGTGCGTTTCACGGTTCCTTCCAGTTTTCGATACATTTGAAATTTTTCTAAACGAGAAGTTAGGGGAATATCCGTCGCCTGATGAATGGATAAATGAAATGTGTTATATCCATACAGTGGATGTTATTTAGCCATAAAAGTAGGTTAATTACAGATGCACCCTGGACACGTGGGGCTGAGAGGGGGAAGCCAGACACAGGCCTCCCTGGCGTGGCTCTGCGTCCAGGAGGAGTTCCTGGGGACTGGAAGTATTAATATGCCAGTGGTTGCCGGGGGCCGGGAGAGGGGGCCAGGGAGTGGCTGTTGAAGGGAACAGGGCTCCCTGACAGTGGGACGAGAATGTTGTGGACGTAGCTAGGCGTGGTGGTTGTACAACGCCGAGTCTCCTGGACACTGTCGGGTTGCTCCCTTCTACAGGGAGAATTTGGTGTGTGTGAGTTACATCTCAATGAGAGAACATCAGGAGGAGAAGTTAGCAGCCTTGACACCAGGCTGCTTGCTCTGTGCCAGGGGTTGGCTGGTCTTTGAGGGGGTTCAAAGGCCCTGCTCCCCAGGCGCTGTCTGTTTCGTGGGGGCCTGGCTTGAAACCCGAGGTCTGCAGGAGTGCGGGCGGCTTGCTCTGCTGCTCCCAGCATGGGTTGGTTTGTCCTGCTCTGGCTCTTCTCACTGGAGGAAATCTATTTGTGTTTTTAAGGCACTTTTTATGCTTCTCTGTCACCCCCCTCTTGACAGGGCCTCCAGGAGACACTCTCCTCGCAGGAGTAGTGAATGGGGTCAGGCCCTGTGGCTGTGAGGAGGCGGCTTCAGCAGGCTTTGAAGGACACGTGAGCTGGAGTCCAGGGTGATGTGGTTTGGTGTAAACGTTGTCAGTCTCACATTTTCCCCCAGCGCTGAACCCTTCAGAGGTCACAGTCATTCTTGATGGGTGGAGGATTTGAAATAATGACCTTCAAGAAGAAAAACTTGGTTTACGGATAAAGAGAGCAAACGATACAGTTTTCCCTAGAGGGAAAAAATGGCACTCCTGTGCATTTTAAGGAATTTTTCCACGTCAGCCAACTGTTTGACTCGCTGTGCACAATTCTGTTCTTTTAGCTTTACTTTGAATTGATTTTGGTGGTACCTTTTGACCAGTCCACGTGAAGGACTTGTTTACCCCTGGTGGGCATGTGGCCGCTGTACGCAGGCCAGTGTCATGTGACTGATGGGAAGCCAAGGCTGTGCTTGTCACCCGGTTGGGGAGCATGTGATGTGCCCATAATAGCAGCCAGCTTCCCCTTTGTTTCAGAAGTGGCTGGTGTGTGGTTACTCAGGGCTTAGTGATAGTCTTCGGTTTATAAAGTAATTTTGATGGATTACCCTTGGAAGTTGAAATAAATTGACCACCAGGTTTACTCTGGATGAATGGAATTTTAAGGTTAGGATTTTGCTGGAGTGATGGCATGCTCGTTTCTGCATGCTTCATGTGCCTGAGAATGTGGGAAGCTGTGTGCAGGGCCCCAGGGGTGACGGAAGGGCCCCAGCTAATTGCAGCTCATATGTAAACTATGTCTCCGTTAGGTTTGGTGTTGTGTTTGCTGGCCTCTTCCTTCTGAGGCTGTCAAAACAATTGCTTTTATTGCTTGCTCGATATTACATTTTTACTTGTGTTTCCTCTGTAACCATTTCTCTGCTCACATTTTTTTCTTTCTTGTCTGTGTCCAGTATAGCGTGAATATCGATGCCCATTGTTTAGTAAAATTTAAATGCATTGTGTCTCAGTGAAGAAGTGTGTTTCTGTCTTCGATGTGTAAGAAGTTCTCAGTCCAAACTGTTTATTCAGTAGTGTTGCCTGCATTTGGTCCAGGACCTCTGTTCATCGCTGATGTGAGTAGGAGAACAATTTAAATGCTTGAGAATGTGTGGGTTTTTTTTTTTAAACTCACATTTTCAGTTTGAGATGGTACTTCAAGCATATGACTTGCCAACACGGTAGCTGTGCTTAATCTTTTGGACTTAAACTTTTTGTTTTTTGAGGCACACAATTTTGACTGTATATTATACACTTCTACTTTAATCTTAAAAAGTAGAGCTTAAATTACCCTGTCAAGTAATTAATATGACTGCTAAAAAGATGCTTATGCTTATTGCATATCAGTGCAATTAAGTTTGTTTTAGCCCCATTTAAAACTTGTTACTCAGTAGAGGAGAGTGCTCTGTAGGTCAAAAACCAGATCTGCCACTGGAACAGGAATTTTCTAACGCTCTTGTAGCCTGCAACTTGAGGACAAGACAGTGGAACTTTTCAAGACAGCAAGGCTGGACAGTCATTGTATGAGATCCAGCGTCAGCCTTTAGCCTAGTAAGTTTGTTTAAAAATTTTAAGAAGGGAAACCCGTTAGAAATGTCCGTGACTAGTACAGGGCTCATTCTTGCTGTGTCTGTTGAGATGTGGCAATGCCGGGGGCAGAGAGGGCTGACAGCCTGTTTGCTGCCAAATCAACTGTCACCAGCCTCACGGTCTCCGTTGACGTCCTGGGAAGGGCGTGAGCCAAGACACTGCGTGAGTGCGCTTCCTTGAGTACGCTTGTCGGAGTCCAGGAAGTCAGTGATTTTTGAGCCCTTAAGGGATTCCTGCCCTTATCCACATCCTGTGTTGATGGTCTTTCTAATGTGGAATACTAATAGCTTGTGAGTTTTGTCTTTAGTCTGCATTTTCTTCTTTGCTTTATCAAGATCTCTGACTCTCAGGAGACCAGGGGTGTGGTGCCCTGGCCTTTTTGGACAGACAGGAGCCGCAGCGTCTCTCTGTGGGGCCTGCGAGTATTTGCCGCATGGCACTGGCACTTGGCTCAGGGAGGCGTGGCGCTGTGTGACGAAGCTTCTGGAACTTGCCTGTGCGTAGAAGTTTAAAATGCAGATTCCGGGGCCTCCACCCCAGAGATGATGATTCAATAGACATGGGTCCTGTGAATCTCTAGTTTTGAGGAGTATGCCAGGTAATTCCAAGCAGGTGGTTCTGATACTTTGAAAAATTTTAAAGCAGATGGTCCACAAACTCTGAAAAACTTGCTGGGATTTAGCATGTAATTAAGAGAAACCTACCCAGCGTCTGTAGTAATTAAAAGTGTAGGAGATGTTTTTGTCGGGAGACCTTTGAATGTATCTGTAAACACCGTTTCGATTCTGCCACATTTCTTAAAGGTTGTGAAGACAACAGTAATTTTAATCGCTTCATCATACGTTTTTTTTCCATCTTTGAAGATTATCACACATTTTCAAGTGTTTTTCCTCCCTGTTATTTTAGGTTAAGGATCGAGGTCCCGAAGCCACTAGGAGGTTTTTTAATTGGTTTTACTGGAGCATTAATTTGGGAGCGATCCTTTCGCTAGGAGGCATTGCCTACGTTCAGCAGAACGTGGGCTTCGTCACTGGGTACGTGATCCCCACTGTCTGCGTCGGCCTTGCCTTCGTGGTCTTCCTCGGCGGCCAGAGCGTTTTCATCACCAGGCCCCCCGACGGCAGCGCTTTCACCGATATGTTCAAGATCCTGACGTACTCCTGCTGTTCCCAGAAGCAACGGCGAGAAGGCCGGGGTAGTGGGTAAGTACTGAGCCCTCGTCACTCACTCGGTCTGAGATGACTCACCGGTCAATGTAATTAAAATGCTAGCTTGTGTCTGTCGTGTGCTTCTTGTGTGTGGGGCACTGGGCTGAGTGGTTTACGTGTCTTGTGTCCTTTAACCTTGGACTCGCAGGAAGAGGTGGTGGCTGTGCTGTTACTGCTGTGTCTTAAACACAGGCTGGGGGACTGATGCCGGAGCTCGTGTTTTAACCCCCGAGTTGAACTTCCTCTCACTGAGATGGAAGCTCCTGGCTGTTCAGTGGCAGATTATAAAGGTCGAAATTTGCAGAGGGCATAGAGGGGACAGAACACATTTCTTTTTATTTTAAAAAGCTTTGAATTACATTTGAAAGAAAAAGTAGGCAAATTGCTTATGTTGTCAGCACCTGTCTGTGCTCTTCAGGAAGTGAGCTGCCTGGAGTAGAGGTCAGCAGGCCAGCAGGGCGGCGTGGGCTCTGTTACCCAGCGGTTGCTTCGTCACTCTGGGAAGGGAGGTGCACCCAGGGTGGCCACATCGTCTTTGATTTCTTGGGACTTACCTCGCTGAAAGCCCCAGGAGCTGGGGTTTCAGAACAGGAAGTCCCGTGTCCTCAGAACCCCTCCGCATCACAGTGACCGATGCCTGGTCCTGTTCGATGTAGCTTAATCTTAGCCCAAGAAGAGATCTCAGAAATTTTTGTGTTGTTTATGGAGGTATAATTTACATGAAGTAAATTTTACCGCATTCAGCTGTTCAGTCCTGTGAATTATGGCAAATGTATTCAAATCGTGTCACTAGCAGTGCAGTCAAGGTATAGAGTATTCCCATCACCCCACAGAAGTCCCTGGGACCTTTGTAGTCAGTCCCCCTGTGGAACATTTTGATCCACGTAGGAGTTTCTGGTAGTCGCTGGATGGGAGGTCGGTCGCTCAGCCGTGGCAGCTTCCTGCCTGTCTCTTGGGTCCTGCCCGCGGCCGCGGGGTGCCCCCCTGCAGGTGCCTCTGGCATCAGCCGCTCCGCGGCTTGTTTTTGTACTTGGAGCAGCTACAAGCTGATGTCTGATGTTCCCTCCACGTGGTGGATTTGAAGCTACACCAAAATAGCTCTCACGGGCCTGCTTTTTCACTCCAGGCTGAATGTCTGATTTCTTCAGCTGTCCCTGTGTGGAGTTCTGGCCCATCTGACCACCCCAGGTGACCTGCTGGAGATGCTAGTGGGTCATCGTGGCATTTCAGATGTGTAATCAAAACTACAGGTGGTGGGGCCGTACTCAAGAATTTTTTAAAATTAAAGTAGCAGCAGACGCCAGTCTTTGCCAGGACCGTGTTTTGATTAGCCAAGCAGTGTTTCAGATCCTAGATGTTTGTTCTGTAGATTAAATGCCCGTTAGTACAATACAGCCTTTTTCAGGAGCAGCCCTTCATGTCTCGGTGTGTGTGTGTGTGGGTGGGACCTGGCAGGCATCTCTGCAAGAGAACAGCACTGGCATGTGGACATTTTGGGGCTTTAATGCACAAACAGCACCATGAAGCGGGTTTGGAGTTACTTTTACTTGGGAAACTGATTTCTCGTTAGGTTTGTTTTTGGAAGTTGTCTTGGTCAAAAACAAGAAACAGAAGGACTAGTTTGCAGAAAAGTTGATAAGCTAAAGAGTTCTCAAACTCTGCTTTTCATGTGAACTGGCCCTGTCACCGTGGGCAGGTTAGTGACCTCACCAAGCCCACCTTTCCGTGGTGTGTGGTGGAGATGGACTCAGAGGGTTGTCGCGAGACCTGAGCAAGGTGGTGCGGCAGTGGCCCCACCAGCACCGGGTCCGGGCCCACTCGGTGGAAACCACTCTGATGAGGATGCCTGCGGAAGGCGCCGGTGGCTGCAGTGGCCGCAGAGCCTGAGGAAGTGCAGCGTGACCCACTCAGCGTCCTGGCCCAGTCTCAGCCTTCGGTCTAGGTTGATCTGTTTTGAAGATGATTTAATGCTGATTTTATTTTGTTTATTTTTTAAAGTTTTTAAATCTTTTATTCTTTCTTTAAAATTTTTTGCTAGTCGATTCAGCAGGTGAGTCGTTACACACTCCTTAGCGGATCCCAACTTCTGTGGCCTCTGTCCTGCTTTAATGCAGATTTCAAATGAGAAATGAAGATATATTTTTTCAGTCATTCAGTCTGGAGCAGAAATGGTTCAGCAGCTTTTGTGAGCTACACACCTGTTTGAGTTGAGACTCTCTGAGGCCTGACGGCTGTTCTTCCTGGGGAGTGCACGTGTGCATGAGTGCGGCCTTTGCGGGCACAGGTGTCTTGAAATTGGAGCACATAGACCTTTGGGGGCAGGGACAGGGGACTCTTGTCTGTGTTCTGATGTCATCTGTATGGTGGCTTCGTGTGGGACCTGTGTATGTTGCAAGATAGTCCACTAACAATATGTGTGAACCAGGTGAAGGTTTAGGTGCACGTTGACTTAGCAGTTTTTAAAATATTTTAACGATATAAAGCAATAGTTGTATAACTGGTGACCTGTGTGAATGATTCTTTGTGTGAAAATGGATTTATTTGGCATTTGACTATTTTTTAATAGGAACACTTATTTATAATATGATGTGGTAAACCACTGATAACATCTGTATTAAGTATATAAAGACTTTAAATTTCCTTTTTGGAAAGAAAACAACTTGAAGAAGTAATGAATGTTCTCAAATGAAAGTGTGTGTAATACCTTTGAAATTTAGAGTTTCACTTTTGAGCATTTTTTTCCCTGATTGTTTTTCCCACTAGACTCAGTGCCGAAAGGACAGGGACCTTGCCCTTTGAAATGTATCCCTGTGTCCACAGCACCCAGCCCTGACAGTGCTGGGCCTATAGCCAGTGCCTGATAAATACTTGTTGAATTGAATTTAGTATTATTCTCCAGAATTTGGCTAAAATATTAAATAGTAAATTACAGTTTGTAGCTTTTTTATTTTTCCCCACTCTCAAAGTCTAGCTTTAAAATGCCAGCTTTATAATATAAAAATGATTTGAAATAGTGGTACCTCATTAAATGGGACATGAATTTGTGAACCAGAAAGCGGGCATTGGCCATTTCTGAGTTCCAGCTTTGGAGCGATCTTAATGGTAGTTGATTATCTCCTGGTATTTCTGGCTTTAGAGATGCCTTTTCTTGTTTTCTTTTTCTGTTTTACCCCTAAGATCCTCGTGTGAGTTGCTCCTGTACATCGGTTCGGGGCTGGGAGAGATCTTGGAGCTACTTAGTGGGTGCTGTTCATTTCATAAGCAATGAATCAGGCCCAGAGTGGGTTGGAGACACGTGCCGGTACAAGAGCCGGGAACACCAGGTTCCTGTTCCTGGCTGCTACGGGCTCGTGGGAGGGTGGGGGCAGAGGGGCAGTGCGTCAGGCCTCAGGCTCAAAGCCAAGACTGCCTGGTCCAAGTGCCAGCCCCATCTCAAGCTTCCTTGCCTGGGGCACATTTTTTACTCTCTGTGCCCAGCTTCCACTGCCGTGGCATGGCTGCGTGGGCCATGGGGAGCTCGTGGGGCGTGGTGCAGGGAGCGTCCTCATCACCACCCGGCACCCCTCCCCAAGCCCTTCTTCAGGGTCATACCCATGACTTGATTTATTTTTTATTTTTATTTTTTTCTTCTTGGCCTTCTTTATTATCAGACAAACCAACAATAAACCGGCATGGTTTTATTTAACACATTGGTATTGGCTGTCAGGTCTTGCTATTTGATAAATTAGCTAATTAAAATCAGACAAATCCAGTGCATTTTTTTTTTTTCCAAATATTACTGCAGTGGCGTGGCTGCCGCCGTGGCTCCCGGCCCCGGGTGGAGCTGTGGGCTCCGCGCAGCGCAGGTGGTGGCCGGGCAGTGTGAGCACGGCCGGGGCCCAGGGCGGCCCGACAGCGCACTGTGTCTGCTCGTCTCGGTGAGAGCGTGGGGCCCAGTTGCGCTTTGACTTGGAAGACCTTTCCTCGGCGCTGTCAGCACGTGCTGGGATGTTCAGAAGTGGTCTGGGCAGCTGTGTTTGGTGTGTGCAGTTAGTCCGGGACGGGGTGAGCTGAAGCAGACTCGGCAGAGTGAGCTCGTCTCCTGCCTCCAAACTTAATTTGTGACCAGATACCTGATTGCTGGGGGTGGAAGAAAACTAATTCCTTCATTTTATTTCCCAAAGTGAAGGCATTGGAGTCTTCCAGCAATCTTCCAAACAAAGTCTGTTTGATTCATGTAAAATGTCTCGTGGAGGGCCATTTGCAGAAGATAAAGTGGAAGATGTGAAAGCTCTGGTCAAGATTGTCCCTGTTTTCTTGGCTTTGATACCTTACTGGACAGTGTATTTCCAAGTGAGTGGTGACAACCAGGTTTACTCTCCTTTACCTTCCTGTGAAGCCTTGCCTTAGCACTCATTCTGGGCGTTACGCGGGCTCGGGATTTTTATCCACGAGTCTCGCTAGGACCTTGGAGATTTTTTAGTTATGGACTCAGTTTGGCTGCTTTAAATGTTGTGAAAACCTTTCCCCAAAAAGAAGCTAAGAATCGGTCTGCTTCTGGCTTTTCAGGCCCCTCCTGTTAATTTAATGTCTCATTTGGATAACTGGCGGTTCTCTTTCCAAATTGGTCTCCAGAGGACATTTATGATGACCAAGTAATTGCCTTGTTCGTCTTCAGACTTGAACCATCTTCTGTTTCTGGGAGTCACTGCTGTGTCTCATCAGAGTCTAGTTAGGGGAGGAGGGGCGATATGCTTAAAGTATTTAAAAAGCACACTTGGTTCACAGATAGTAATACTGCTTTTTATGCCCAGATGCAGACAACGTATGTTTTACAGAGTCTTCACTTGAAGATTCCAGAAATTTTAAGCATTACAACCACCCCTCACACGGTAAGAGCAATGAGATTGAAATTGAAATTGTCACTTGGGGCTTGTGTAAGAAATGGATTCCTTCTGCCAACTGTAGAGATTTTATAAATGTTAGCAGTTAGCACGAACTAAAAAGTTACTGACAGTGAATTTTTACTTACTTTAGAGAATTTTTTCATTAGCCATATCATTAGCTAGATTAAGTTGATTAGTATTTTCATCTGGTTCCCCCCCCCCCTTTAGAACACAGAAAAGCAAATGTGGATCCATTTAGAAATAAGTCTTTTCCCAGTTCCAGCCTCTTGGAACTGAGATCCTTTTCCTAGTGGCTGTTTCTGGTGGGAAGGAGCCGTGGGTCACCTGCGTCTCCCCCGGGCGGACGTGTTGTCAGGTAGCAACCGCCCGCGTGGCAGAGCCAACCACCCCCGTGTCTCGCCCCAGCTCCCGGCGGCCTGGCTGACCATGTTTGACGCTGTGCTCATCCTCCTGCTCATCCCTCTGAAGGACAGGCTCGTGGACCCCGTCTTGCGGAGACACGGCCTGCTGCCGTCGTCGCTGAAGAGGATCGCGGTGGGCATGTTCTTCGTGATGTGCTCTGCCTTCGCCGCCGGTGAGCGCCCGCCCCGCGCCCTGCCGGCCGGCCTGTGGCGACCGGGCCTCGTGTTGCTCAGGACACATACTCGCTTCAAAAAGTATTTTAAACCTCCGATTGTTCTTTTCTCATTTATTATTACAGGAGTTTAAAACTTTTTTCCTAAGGATGTGTCATTTTTCTCTTAACACTAAAACCGTCGGAGTGCTCTGGAAAGTGACTTTTGGACTGAGTTAAAGGAGGCTTGTTCTCTACCTGCTGATGTGAAATTAGACCACTGATTGCCAAGTAGATGAGTTTTTATAAATTAAAGGTGTTACGTAATCCTCAAGGATGAGAATTCCACCTCTCAGTTCTTTTTTTTGAGACAGAGTCTTGCTCTGTTGCCCCAGGTAGAGTGCAGTGGCCTCAGCGTCTTTATTGACACTCTTAAATCCCTGGAAGTGTAATCGTAATCACTGTGTCCTTTTGAGGCTGTTGGTCTGTGCAGCAGATGGGGAAGGGCGTGTCTCCTCCGTCTCCCGAGGTGGGGCTGCTTGGACCCCTCCTGGAGCTCCGCTGTCACCCGCTGCTGTGTTGCGGGGGCTCCGTCCCCTGTGGCCGGTGTCAGGCGAGGGAGCACTCGTGGGCTTCAGAGCGTGGACGGGCATCCTGAAACTGAGGCAGAGTCAGTGGTGGAAAGGTTGTAGCTCTCCTCAGAAGAGAGTTAGGAAGCACTGATCCACAGCCAGTTGTTGAAAGTTGTTATTGCACAGTCAGTCCATGGTCATTAAAAATGCAGATAGGAGGAGGGGCCCGAATGCGTCCGCATCCGACCATCTGAAGGTGGCCAAACTATTTTTATATCCTCCTAGAACCTTTTCTGTGCGTAGCCATTACTATGTTTGAAACAGAAATGGAACAAACGACTCATAGTTTATAACCTATTTTTGTATGTTGTGCACTGTGTGTATTTTTCCATGTGAATAATTACACATTTAAATTATGCTTTTTAACAACTATATCATATTCAATTTTTGAATGTTATTTTTAAAAACCAGTCCTCTCTTACTAAATATGATGGTTGATTACGGTTTATTTTTATTTATTCATTTGTTTTGGAGACAAGGTCTTGCTCTGTTACTCAGGCTGGAGTACAGAGTTCTGATCACAGCTCACTGCAACCTCCAACTCCTGGGCTCAAGCCATCCTCTTGCCTCAGCCTCCCAAGTAGCTAGGACTTCAGGTGCACACCACCATGTCCAGCTAACTGTAAAATTTTTTTTTAGAGACAGAGTCTTGCTATGTTGCCCAGGCTGGTCTCGAAATCCTGGCCTCAAGTAATCCTCCCGCCTCAGCATTCCTGAGTGAGCCACTGTGTCCAGCTGGAAACGAACATTATCGTTAGTTGTTGTAATGATAATGATAATAAATGAGTGAATCACCTAAATCTGTCCTTATGATCAGGAAAACACTGCGTCATTTATTACCTCCTCTTAAGCAAAATGTTTAGCTTTCCCCTGCTCCACTTTCTAAAAAGAAACGGAAGCAGTGTGGATGAGCAGTCCAGATACCTGGGGTTAAGTTACTGCGATGGGACCTCCCAGCAGCCCACCGGGTGCTGACAGCAGGGACTTCTCCGTCCCAGGCTCAGACTGCTGTGATTGGGCATTTTCTTTCCAGCCTTTAGAGAACCCTCAACGAGCATCTTGTAGCAAGCATCCATTAATAGTTTTTGGCTTAACTGTTATGTTAATAAACAAGTGCTACACTGACCTATTTATGAACTGCAGGAATTCTGGAGAGTAAACGGCTGGATCTTGTTAAAGAGAAAACCATTAACCAGACTATCGGCCACGTCGTGTACCACGCCGCCGACCTGCCCATATGGTGGCAGGTTCCACAGTACGTGCTGATTGGGATCAGCGAGATATTCGCAAGTATAGCAGGTGAGTTTCTTCAGTGTCGGAGGTGTCTGAGTAGTCATGAAAATACTAGGTCATTAAATACGAAATGTCTGATTTCGAATCAGAAGTATAGTCTGTTGTATCTAAACAGGAAGCAGTATAACTGATCAAAGTATGTACCTAAACTATCGACATGGTTTTGCCATGTTAGTGGTAGCTTGTTTATGCCAGCAGCAAAGAGGTTGGAGAGTGAGTGGCAATGAAATCACAAAAGGTGTTTTCCACAGCTTGTTGAGAATTGAATATTTTTTCTTGCAAGAAGTGGTCCAAAGCCTGGAAGCAGTGGCAGTCAGATGGTGCAGGGTCTGGTGAATATGGTGGATGACAGAGAGTTTCCAAGTCCAGCTTCTGTGGTTTGAGTAGCGTTGTTTTTAGTGGCATATTGTCTTGCAAGGGGATTGGCCTGTCTCTATTGACCAATCTTGGCTGCTTTCATCACAATCATCCTTATCAGTTCGTCCAATCAGGTGCAGTACACAGCTGCTGTAATCAGTAGACCAGGATTCATGAAGCTGTCGTGGATAATACCAGCGCTGGACCACCAAACAAACACCATTAGCATTTTTTGATGAGTATTCGGTTTTGGACTGTGTTCTGGCACTTCATCTTTGTCCAACCATTGTGCCGAATGCTCGCGGTTGTCAAAAAGAGTCCATTTTTCATCACATGTAACAACACAGCGTAGCAATGGTTCACCTTTATGTCGTGACGGCAGAGAGAGGCTTCAAGACGGTGTCTCTTCTGACGCTTGTTTAGTTCATACGGAATCTTCTATCCGGCTTCTCTGCCTTGCTGATGTGTTTCAAATGGTCCAATATTGCTGGAATAGTGACGTCAGACCCTGCTGCAAATTGATGTGTAGGTTGAGATGGATTCGCCTCCACTACAGTTTTCAGCTCATCATTATCCACCTTGGTCTCAGGTTGTCCACGTGGCTCATTTTCAGGATGAAAATCACCAGAATGGAACTTCCCAAACCAAATAATCGATGAGTTCATCAGCCACATCCTTCCCAAAGACTTCGTTGTTATTTTGAGCTGTCTGCGCAGCATTGGTTCCACGATGGAACTCGTATTCGAAAATAACTCGAATCTTTGACTTATCCGTGGTTTCACAGAAATTGCTCTAAAAAAATTTGAAAGATAATCACAAGCCAAGATGTCCATTTGAAGGGCTGAGGCTATACCTTCATGATAAAAATAAAACAAGAAGTGTCAAAGCGAAATGTCAGAGCTATCAACCCCGAAACTTAGCACTTAAGGAAATTGGATATTTCATGCTTAATAACCTAAGAATAAGAGCTGTGATGTTTTTATTATACCGTTAGAATACATCTGAGACAAAAACAACACACTGCTTTTGTGTTTTTTGCCAGGGTTTTGGTTCAGAGCATGAACTGGCAAGTAAACACGAAGGCTAAGGCTCAGGTTCTTCTGTCTTGATATAAAAGCAGAATTCCCAAAAATACTTTCATGAAAACTCACTAACTACCTGTAGGTGCCTCAGGAGACAGGACAAAGTAGGTCACAGCCAGCGTCCGTGCCGTGCCTGGTGCCTCCCGGCAGAGCCTCCACGGTGGTGCGGCGCCAGCTCGGCCTGGGGCACGCGGCTCTCAGTGCTAGTGCTTTAGATGTTTGTGAAGGAGCAAATCTAATTTTTTAAAAACGTGTTTTTGCTTGCCTCTCTTTCCCTGCTGGCGAGAGTCTGTCGCGGTGTGGGCCTGTGTGCTCTGGCGGACCTGCGTGGCTGCTGGGAGCGAGGGGAAGAGGGAATGAGGGGCGTGCAGAGGCCGCGCAGGGCATGGGTGTGGTCCCCGAGTGACCCTGTGCTTATCTCACCGCCGTGCCTGGCGGGGAGCCTGGGTGCCGTGTCCACGTGCTCCCTCCACAGAAACGAGCCTCCCTCTTCCCCCCTCAGGTCTGGAGTTCGCGTACTCGGCCGCCCCCAAGTCCATGCAGAGCGCCATCATGGGCCTCTTCTTCTTCTTCTCCGGCGTGGGCTCGTTCGTGGGCTCGGGCCTGTTGGCGCTGGTGTCGGTCAGAGCCATCGGGTGGATGAGCAACCACACGGACTTCGGTAAGAGCCGCACCTGTCTCCTCTCTCAGGCGGCCGGCGACGGAGAGGTGGGCGCTCAGGCTGCCGTGGGAGGTTTGTGGCCGTGAGCGAGTGGGGTGGCTTCTCCGCAGGCGGGCCTGTCCCCCTGCCTTGCCCTGCGGTGGACCCTCACGTGGTTGTACTTACTCAGACCATCAGGAAGCCCAGCGCCCGCCACAGCCTGCCAGCTGCTGCCGCACCCTTGCTCTCCCGGGACCCCCCCTGCCCACGGCCGCCATCTCACCCGTCGCGAGGCACACGGGCCTGTGTCACAGATTCCCTCTGCTCAACCTGGTCTTGGGTTTTCTTTCCCTTGTAATTGTTTGATGCTAACAGAACAGGGGTAGATAATAAGTCACTGTTTACAATAAACGTATTAGTCACGATCAGTCTTAGTCGGATTTCACAGTTAGCACCAGCAGGTGGCAGCTTGTCAGAGTCACTCGCACAGATCAGCGTGTCCCTTCTCCAGGTTGGTGACGGCTTTTAAATGGGCGCAGGAGGTGAAGGTTTCCTTTTTCTTCTCTCTCTTTTTTAAGCTCTGTCTATGAAAACACCCTTACTGCCTTTTCCCGTGTGGACCAGCCTTTGCCCTGGTCTGTCGTGCTTAGCCATTTTTAGGTCATAAATCCCGTTGAAAGTCTGAGGAAAGTTTAGGGACTTTTCTCCAGAAATTGCAGAATCCCCCAGGCCCTTCCACGACTGAGCTGAAATTCCTGTCCTCACGGCTGAGTTTAGGCCTGTGGAGTCCTACTGTGAGTTCCTGGACCCCAAGCCACCACTGTCCCCCAGACACCGGTCACTAGTGCCCCCAGCTGTGAGAGCGTCACCCTGGCAGGCTCAGCTGGTGGCTCTGAAGGGGGCAGGCGGCTCCCGAGCAGCCGTCCGTTCTCGGGCCCTTCTGAGCATGAGCAGCCGTAGTATAAGCTGTAGTGATGTGGGGCGGGCTGAGGACTGTCCTGGGTCCCAGGTGCCACGGGACCCGTTTCAGTCCACGGAACAGACCCCTTCAAAGACAGGCTTGTTTCAAAGACCAGACTCTCTTGGTCTTAAGACAGAGATTCTTTGTGTTTGATCTTAAGTGTATCATAAAGGATTGACTGGTTTTGGTCATACTTGTTGTTTTCCAGTTGTTTAATCCCTCATCACTAACTTAATGTCTGAAAGTGACATTTCAGATGTTAAATTTCCGCCTCTCAGGACACTGGTGCAGACTGGGCTCATGGGCTGATGAAGGGAATACATCGCAAAGGTGGCCCTCCGTTGTGAGGCTGGTCCCTCTGTCCTTTCTGGAAGGCTGTCTGCGAGCTCCCGCTGCGGCGCGTGGGCACTGGTGGGGCAGGCCCGGGTCTGTGTGCTGCTGTCCTCGCGAGGGGGACTTTGGGGTCCTGGAGCAGTCCCTGGGCTGAGCAGAGGGGCAGGCAGTTCCGTCGAGCAGACCCCAGCGTCCTGGGAGAGGCGAAAGCTGTGATGTGGAAGTGCACACACAGATGCCCACTCCTCGTCTCACTCGGGGACTCGCGGCTGTCACAGGCGGCTGCCTTGGGGAGAGAGTTCCCCAAATTCTCCAGAACGTGCGGGTCGTGGAGGGAGCTGAGTAGCAGCTCTCAAGCCAGGTTCCCGGGCTCCCTGCGGCTGCCCTTTCCCTGGGCTCTGCTGGGGACACCTGCCTCCTGCCCCAGCGTCTCAGTGCTGACACGGGAGGTGCCTTTGGTGAAGTCACAGGGCTGTGGTTTGGAGGGAGGTGTGCCCAGATGGTCCATTGCTTCCTGTGCCCGTCCTCCCAGCAGGCCTCGCCTTTACCGTTGTATTCACGTGATTTGAATTGGGGGTAGCGTCCGCACCGTGGCAGCTCCTCTCGCGTGCACAGCCACGCATCTGGCCAGGCCGCAGTGGGGACGGTTTGGAGCCGCTCTGCGTCTTCCTTGGCTAGTCCCCACCCGTGAGCGCCGTCCTGCCTTCGCTGGCCCCGCTCTCGGGGGCGTCATCTTTCACTCAGCCCCTCTGCCCGGGGAGCCCTCCCCGCCATGTGCTCTGTCATGTCTGCGTAGTGCTCCCTGGTGTGAGCGTGTCGCCAGCTCATCCGTCCTGCTGTCGACGGCATCCGCGCGGTTTCCGGCGTGGGGCTGTCGTGCGCAGCGCTGCCATGGACATTCCCGCACGTGCAGCCGGTGGACCGTGCCCTAGTCCCGCGGGGCCAGGGGCCTGCCTCGGCAAACACCACAGCCCCGGCGTCCTCTGTTGTCCCGTGCAGTTGTCCTTCCGTCTGTGCAGAGGCCGAGACAGCGGGGATGGTGGCTTCCTGGGTGGTGGTGCGTTGCTGGACACCCTGCGAGGCGAGGCGTGGCGTGGGCTTCTGCTCCCTGGCTCGGCAGCACAGCCTCCGCGGGGCCATGCAGTGTGCGGCCCACGTGGCCAGCGTGGAGCTTCGGAAGTTTTCCATGGCTCTTTCATTTGGGGAGATTCCTGTTTCAAGATCGGCACATAAGATGGTATCATTGATGTTTTGATGACAACCTTGTCACCGCAGCATCAGATGCTAATCCTGGAACAGTGACAGCAAGCGCCAGGCTCCAAGAGGGTGGGGTTTGTGTCTGCACCAAACGCCCAGACCGAGCCTCGCGGCTAGGAAGGGCCAGATGGATATTTTAAACACATGCAGGAAACGAGGCTTTGGTAGAAATTAAATTAGCAGATCTCGTCCCAAATCAATAGACGTGGGAGATTATTGTCTTCTACAGCATATATGAATGAGAATTCTTTAGAAATATGTGAAAACTCACTACCCAAACACGTGTGTCTGTTATGTGTGTCTGATAAATGCGTTGTTAAACATCTGATAGTAATTGTATGTTCAGATAGAAAAAGGAAGGAAGTTTCAGAATAACCCAACTTTAAAAAGATCTTCTGAGGAAAGGAAGTCTCGCTTTTCTGAAATAAAAATACTAGTGCTTTTGAAGTGTGTCAGAAAGCGCAGCCACTTCAATTGCAAAATACTCGCTTCCCCTAGTGATGCCGGGACTGGATGTGTCTGTTGACCTGTCTGTGGGACAGGCCAGCGCTGCTTCTCAGCCGATGGCAGGTGGCGTAACCGCTGGCACGTCTGCGGGGACAGGGGCATCTCGGCCACGGGGCGGGGTCGGTCTCGGTGGGGCCGCTCTGCTGGCTCTGGGTGTGTCCCGGGCAGGTCCAGACCGGCAGGTGTCCTGCCACGTCCCACATGCACGGCCCTCCCGAGTCTCCACGCCGGGTGGTGAGCGCTGAACGTGGCCGGTGCTGTCTGACCCCGGTGCGCTGGTGGGAGGCGCGCAGTTCACGGACTCAGAGTCCGGCCTCGGTGTGAAATGGGGGTTGCCGACCGTGGCGCGGGGCGGGAGCCTGAGCACGCACCTGTGCCTCACCTGTGACGGAGCCGGCTGGTGGGTGAGGCCTGCCCGTGTTACAGAGGGGACCCTGAGCTCAGAGATGTTGAGCACTTGGATGTGAACCCGGTCGGTTGAGCCCCACAGTCTGTTACCTTAGCCTCTGCACTGTTCAGCCTGCTCGGGATTCACTGGGGATTTTTTTTTTTTTTTTTTTTTTTGAGACAGAGTCTCACTCTGTTGCCCAGGCTAGAGTGAGTGCCGTGGCGTCAGCTTAGCTCACAGCAACCTCAAACTCCTGGGCTTAAGCAATCCTTCTGCCTTAGCCTCCCGAGTAGCTGGGACTACAGACATGCGCCACCATGCCCGGCTCATTTTTAGTTGGGCAATTAATTTCTTTGTATTTATAGTAGAAACGGGGTCTCGCTCTTGCTCAGGCTGGTTTCGAACTCCTGACCTTGAGCGATCCTCCCGCCTTGGCCTCCCGAAGTCACTGGGGATTTAAAAAAAAAAAAATGTTGCGTTTAAGCCGCCTCAGTGGTGCCTGGGGCAGAGCTGGATGTTGGGTGTGTGTGAACTGCTCGGATCAGGCCATCCAGACACATCGGTGTGTGTCAGTTTGAGGGTGCTAAAACCTGGAAACGTTCAGGAAAAATTGAGAAAACGAACCCATACTTCCCTGTAATGCGTGGAAGGCATGTCTGATCCGTCTGCCTGGAACATGGAGTGTGCGGCTCCGTGTCGGTGGCGCACGCGGCGGCCCCAGAGTTTGTGGCGTCCGGGCCGTGTCCTGGCGCTCTCCCTGGCGTTGGAAGCTGCACCCACCCGGGCCGAGCGTCGGGAGCGTCCACTGCGGGGTCGGGGAGGAGACCAGCAGCTCTGCCGTCCCCCTGCCTCTCCCAGAGCCAGCTCCAGGCCCGGCGTGAGGAGCGGGGAGGACAGGCAGGAAGGAGACGCACCCACCATCCCAGGCTGCTTGGTGATAAGAGCACAGGGAGGGGATGTTCTCACGTCCCTCCATTTTTTGCTGGGAGGACAGCAAATCCGAATCGGCATCTGCTTCTCGCTGCCGCCGACTTCCCAGGGTCGCCTGGGCCCCGCACGCTCCTCGAGCCCCACCTCATGCGTCTGTGGACTGCGCGGGGACTATCCTGCGTCCTGGGCCGCTCACGGCGCAGCGTTTCCTTCTCGGGCGGGCGCCGGGCCGCCTCGTGTCCTGACGGGTCGGGTGGCTGTGCGGTTGGGCCCGTCCCCCGCGAGCCCACGCCAGGCCCTGCGGAGATGCAGCCGCCCCGGGTGGCTTCTGTGCTGGTGTCGAGACCAGACGCACCTGCAGTTGGAGTTATGGGGATGCGGCTCTTTTCTTTTCTTTCTTTCTTTCTTAATGACCACAGTTGAAAGTCACCCCGCCCTTAGGAGGACCCATGTTCAATAGTCAAATCTTGCAAAATCTCTCTAGAAATCGCTCACCTTCCTCTCCCCGCCCGTTCCCTGCAGGAAATATCAACGGCTGCCATCTGAACTATTACTTCTTCCTTCTGGCCGCTGTCCAGGGAGCCACGCTCCTGCTCTTCCTCATGGTTTCCGTGAAGTACGACCGCGACCGCCAGCGGGCCAGAGCGAGCGGGGCGCCCGCCGCCGGCAGGGCGTGAGCCCGGCGCACCTGTGAGGAGCCGAGGCCGGGAGAGCCGGGCCGCCCCAGGTCTGGCTGTGGGGACTGCGTGCGGCCTGGGCCGTCTCTTCTCCCCCACCCACCAGCGAGGCGGGTGCCTTCCGTGCCCACACGGGTGCGCGGCCCTCCCGGAGGGGAAGCGCGGGTCTTGAGTGTTGCTTCTCGTCATCCGAGGTCCTCTGTGCATCCCGTAGCCGTGTCCCTCTTTGGCAGACACCGGTGGAGACGGCGGAGTCTCGGAGGCCATGCGTGGCGGCGTCCGGTTGCGTAGACAGTGTCGCTTCCTTCCCACAGCCGTGAGCGCAGCTTTAAGAACATTAATAGCATCTACTTACATTGAAGAAAGTGAGGATTTTCTTTAAGAGGTGACACTGTGGGCAGATGCCACGAGGATTTATATGAGGGTCACATGGTTTCCTTCCTGAGCCACACGTCTTGCCATTGGTACGAATATGTTTCATCTGCTGCTTCAAAATGCTTATTTTTTAAGCCATTGACATTATTATTATTTTTTTAAGAAAGAACAGGCATAAGAATTACTTAAGACCGTGTGTCCTAGCTCAGCCCACAGAACGACTTAGTGGGCGTTTTAAGCCTTACCTAGCCAGTCCCTATTCGTGACTTTATTTCGGGTGCCATGGAGACTGAAAGCAGACCATGGTTGGATGGGAGAGAACATTCTCTCGAACAGAACTAGTGTAATTAAAAATGATCAAAAGTGTTAAATGTCAACTTGAGATGTTTGACTAGTCACCCACCTTTGTATTGTTATTTTACATGTATCTAGGGGTTCTGTGTGTGTTAAATAAAGTATTCTGTGTGTGTTGCTATATTTTTGGCATAACTTTATTATAAAAAGCATCTCGAATTTGAGACCCACGGCCTGGTTCTCTGTGTGGTTTATTCGGCGTTTGCGTGTGGATGTGAGAGATTCGTGAACTAGGTGCTGAGGGGCCCGAGTGTCTCGAGTGGGGCACTGACGGGGCATCACGGCGAACCCGCTCCCGACAGCCTCGGACTCTCCCGGGCGTCTGGTGACTCCTGAGCCTGCTCTGCAGTAAAATACGGTTTCATTCTTCGGAGGAGACAAAAGCAAACCAAAAAACTCTCACATTGCTTGTTCTGTAATATAAAGTACAGGAAAACTGCAAAAACAAGCAGATCTGGGCCAGTGGAGTCAGAAGAGGGTGCAGACGGATGGCTGTCACTGTGTCTGGTGTCAGAGGCTGGAGGGTGTGGGTTTGGGTGAAAAAAATAAAAAGCGTTGCAAAGCACTGCTTCAGGAAGGAGGCCCCCCTCCAGACACGGGCTTCACAGCTCAGAGTATGTCACGTGTTGAGAATCATTGACCCTGGTGTCTGAAGTTAGATTTTCTTTATAAGGAATTCGCCATGAAAGGGAGGAAGGAGACGTCATGGTGAGAGCTCCAGCCCCTCCCTGTGTGTCCTGCTGTTGACTCCAGGGCGGCGTGGAGGGCGAGTCCCCGGCCAGATCCCCCACGGCCCAGCGAGGTGACCAGGGGACACTCTCCAGAAAGTCAGCGAAGGATTGACAGTCATCAGGGTAACAACCTGTGACACTGTGATGTGACGAGGAATAACGTATGTGGTTTCTGCCCGTAGGTTCTCCCAGCACAGAGCTTGCAGACCGGGGTGCGGGAGAGTCCTGGCCTCTTACCTGGCCTCTGGCCCCTGACCCCAGTTCCTGACACACAGCTCCTAAGACCTTGTGATTTCCTGGGTGATGGGAGCATCTTCTGTTTTAACAAGGCCACTCTTGGGCTCCAGGACAGCCTCAGGGCTGGTTGCCAGGGGAACCAACCCTGTGATGAGGTGGAACTTCCAGCTCTCCCCTCCCCGGCCAGTGGAGCAGGGGCGGGGCCGGTGGCCAGCAGCGTGGTCAGTAGTGCCTGCCTGCGTGACAGAGCCTCGTGAAAACACAGAGGACGGCGGTAGAGCTGCCTGGCTGCCGGTGGGGCTGTCCCGGGCAGGGCGGGAAGCTCCTCGCCCCTCCCACGTGCCTGGCCGGCCCTGTGCGCATCTCCATCCTTTATATAAACGGGCAAATAGGAGTAAACGTTCCCTTGAGTCCCGTGAGCCAGGCCAGCAAGTTGAACCCCAGGTGGGGGACACGGGACCCTGGAACTACGGCGGGTCAGTGAGTAGTGCGGCTGCCAGCCTCCTGCTGGGACTGGTGTCCACAGTGGGGACATCAGTGGGACTGAGCCCCCAGCCCGTGGGAGCGGACACTGTCTCCAGGTAGGTGACGCCACCCACCCACCGCGAGTCAGGACACGGACGGAAACAAAGTCAGGACAGTCAGCGGAGGCCATTCACTCATTCACTTGCATCGTTCACTCAGCGAATACCCCTTGGCTACCTGCACACGACATGCCAGCCCCCTGTAGATGTGGGGGGTGCAGCCCTGAGCAAAACCAAGTGTCAGCTCCCCTGGGGCTCACGTGTGAGTGACGGCAAGCGAGGACATTTCAGGAAGTGAAGGGATTACAAAGAAAACAGTCTACAGAAGGGACACGATGCCACCGTGCAGTTGCAGGAGGAAGGCGTCTGCCCCAGAGTGACTTGTCAGGAAAGCCTGTCTGGGACGGAGGTGCCCGAGTGGACACCGGAGGACCGGGACCAGCGTGGGGTATCTGTCGAGGGACAGAGTTTCCGGCAGGGAGAACTCGGGGAAAAGCCCCAAGCCTGGCGAAAGCTCGGTGTGTGCAAAGAACAGGACGGCCCAGAGCCTGTGACGGGGGTGCAGGGGGGCCGTGGGGGGCTAACGAGGTGCTTAGAGGCAGAGCAGGCTTCAGAGCACCCCGTTTTTAGGGACAGCCCCACCTTTGCCCAAGCCAGGGCCGAAACCCACGTGTGGTCCTCGGTGCCTGGCCGGCCCGCCCTCTGGTGGCCGAAATGTGTAACGACAGGCTGTTTTCAAACCCAGTGCTAAGTTTTTTTTTCCTGTAGAAAAACTGAGTAGAGAAGGAAAATACTGTTAGATTCCACCAAAACGTTTGCGTCGAACCTGATCACTCAGGCCGTTTTTCCAAAACCGTCTTAGGTTCACAGTCAGTAGGACCACTGAGAACTATTTAATATTTATTAGAACCGAATGATTAAGTTGCTGTGTCTCTAGCTTTGGTCACACCGACGGTTTAGAGCCTAAAAACAGAGATTTGCAGACTCGCTTCTCAGACACACCCGGGTCGCGAGGCCAGGCCCTTGCTCTGGAGTCGGAGCCGGCTCCGGGAGAGCAGCCGGGCCTCGGAGCCTGGTCGTGCAGATGGCGGCCCAGATGTGCTCTTGGGAGGGCAGCGGGGACGGGGAGGTGAGACCAGGAGGAGAGAGGGCAGTCGCTGAGCTGGCGGCCGCCACAGGTGCCTGGTACTGGACCCCCTGGGTCCTTCTCGGGAGCCTTGCGAGGGGCATCTCAGGACTGTCAGCTGGGCACGGAGGGGAGCATGTGCCCCATTTGCCAAGCTTCCGTCCTCGAGCCTTGCCTGACGGCTCCCGGGTTGTCCGAGGGCCAGCGCTGAGCAGGTCCCCAGGCACCCCACTCCCAGCCCCCGTGGAGTCAGAGGAGCCCCGGGGCAGGAAGCCGGGGGATTTTGAAACTTCTCTGCCCGGTGACCGACGAAGCTGCACCAGCTAGCCCGGGCGGGCGCCCAGGAGACCCTCTTCCCGCACCAGAAGACGTGAACAGAGACCGCCGACCCCGGCCTCCCCACCAGACAAGCCCCTCCCTTGCACACGTGCGTGACTTCTCCCAGGGTGGAAACCGAGGGGGAGCCGCATTTGGCCGATCCCACGGCGTCCCCTCGTTCACCTGCTGAGATGCTTCCCCAGCAAGCTGTACGGCAGGGCCAGCGCGTCCCCCTATGGGCTCCGGAAGCCACATGCATGTCCACGTCTGCTGGCTGGGCTCGGGGACACTGTCACCCTGAGCTCTGCCCCACGATGGGGCGGGTCCAGGTCCTGAGCCCACCCAAGGCTGCGACCCCCCGGCAGGTGCCCCACCGCCAGCCACACCTGGCCCCAGGGCCTTTGCGCAGCTTGGAGAGTATTCTTTCTATTGACCCACGTATCTGTTTCCTAGGGCTGCAGAATCTCCGGTTGTTACAGCCTTCGTGGCTTCAAACAACTGGAATCGATTTCCTCTCTGCTCCGGGGGCCGGAAGTCTGAAATGGAGGTGTTGGCAGGGCCACGCTCCCTCCGAAGGCCCCAGGGGAGGCTCCTTCCTGCCTCTTCCGGCTCCTGGGGCTCCTGTTCCCCGACTGTGGCCGCCTTGCTGCCGCCTCTGCCTCTGTCTTCTACGACCCCCTCTCTGCGCATCTCTGTGTCCTCTTCTGCCTCTGACAAGGACACTGTCATTGGATTTGGGGCTCACGCTAATCCAGAATGGTCTTATCTCCATCCCCATCTCAATCACGCTTGCAAACACCCTGTTTCCGGAGAAGGTCCCGTTCTGAGGATCCAGGAGGGGGAACATTATTCAAACCACGACACACAGCACTGGAGAATCAGGAGATTTCCTGATTTTTTCCATGAAAAAATCCAGGCTTCTGAAGACATCAGAAAATCGTTCAAGCTTGGATTCCAGTCCCTGGGGCACACGCAAGCCGGCCGCCTCCTCAGGAAGGGGCGTCTCCTCTGGTTTGTCACCGTTCTCTTTTCCGAGAGGAGTCAGTGGTTGGCAGGGAGTGCTGAGTCAGCAGCTGGCTTCGTTAGGGCCACTCGCAGCGAAACAGAATTGCTTTGGTTAGAAAATCCCGGCAGCCGGAGAAAATAGACCATTCACTCCACTGTCCTGAGAACCTCCATAATGGCGGGTCACAGGTCAGAACATAACACCGCAGTGAATTTTCCTGTCTTGTGCAGACAATTCCCATTACAGCAATTTATATCACTCCAATTAAGAAGAGCCATTACTTCCCATACGCATTAGCCCAGATGGCTTTTACCTCACGGAGAGAAGTTCATCCAGGAGACAGAGACGTTATGTGGTCTTCTTATCTTGCCTGCAGTAAGAAGGGGGCCTGACTCCTGCTGCCTGCAAGCCTGCAAATGTCCATCTGCACTGCAGAAATATGTCCGTAGTCTCATGAGGCCGTAGGCAACAGAGGTCCAACCTGATCAGGCTTAAGCACAATAGGAAACTAACTGGTTTATGTAAGTGAAAAGCCCACAAGTGGGTTTCAGGTATGGGTGGATCCAGCAGCTCACATCATGTTATCGGGACTCAGTCTCTTCCCATCTTTTGCATATAGTTTTATCTGTGTCAGCTTCACTCTCAGGTTTTCCCCATGAGGGTGCAAGAGCTCCAGATCCCCTAGGAGCTCCGTGCCTTCATTCTACCAGCTTTAAATCCTGTGAAAATCGGCTGGGGCAGGAGGATCTTGTAAGCCCAGGAGGTGGAGGTTACAGTGAGCTGTGATCGCACCACTGCACTCCAGCCTGGGCAACCTCGTGAGACCTCATGTCTGAGAAACAAAGTTTTAAAAACTATTCTAAAAAATCATGCCTGTGTATTAACACATTATAGGAAAAACGTTGAATTCATTATATTAATTAAAATATTTATATTACTACATTTTGTTTACATCTTATGTAAACATTTTATATTAATTTAAAAATAACCTAGGTAGGCTAATTATCCTTGGTCCAGATTCACATTCTTTCATCTGTTTCTTAGTCATCTAAGTCTCTGATACTGTGCCACTTTTATTTTTCTACAGAATACATTTTTTTCAACATAGTCTAATACAAGCTCAGAAGCAAAGCTGCTACATCAAGAATAGTCTCTTTGATTAGCTTTTAAAATATTGAACTTAATAATAAAATATTCAGCCCAAATATTTTCACAGGCAACGTCCTTTTCACCTCCATTCAGAGGGCCTTGCTTTGACAAGTGTTTTTATAACACAAAATCTATCAAATTACCTCCACTTAAGGTTTCTCGTTATATTGTACCAAATTTAGATCCTGCAAAATTCTAAGCTTTCTCAATTTTACTTCATTCTGACGCAGAATATAAATGTATCTAATTAAATACAGGGACTCGATCAAAACTTTCTTTCTCTGGGTCAGGATATTTCAAAGCACAATCCCGTGACTTCAGAATTAAATCTTGCCTGCCGTTTCAGACTCTGTTTAATGTGTTCCGTTCCTCCTCTGCTTCTGGAGGGAAAAGCTTCAATGCCTTTCTACTCTACAGCTTTTTTTTTTTCAAGGATTGCAATTTGCTAAAAGCTTCAAAAAGCGAAGGTTTGTGATGCTCCATTGTTTGAATATTCTGATGAGAGATTTCCATCTGATTGTGAACGGAATGCAATCAGGATCTCAAGCTTTCGCAAAATAGCTCGATAGCATCGTAGGACACTCAGGGGGATTGACAAAGTAGTTCTTCAAAGACGCAAACGTTTCTCGCGTTTGATTGAATAATGACGCCCAACAGAAAACGAGAGCTGCTTTGATGGGTTCTTTGTATCCACTTCAACTTCGTGGAAACATTTTGAGGTCCACTTACTCTGCATGTAAAGAAATACTTGTAGACTTTTACAGGTAGAACTTTGTAGTCATTGTCTATTGTTTGGGGGCGTAACAAATTGCCCCCAGATTTGGCAGCTTCAAACAACGCACCTTTGTAATGACGCGGCTTCTGTGAGTCAGTGATCCGGGCAGGGCGCAGCTGAGTTCTCCGGCTTAGAGTCTCTGGCAAGGTGGCGATCACGGTGTCAGCTGGAACTGCCATAGCCTCAGGGTTCATGTGGAGGGACGGCCCTCTTCCAGGCATTTCTAATACTCTCAGACGTTTCGTTTTCAGCTGAACAAATGTCCACACACTTTGCTTTGATTTCATGAATTGGATGAACAAATTCAAACCATTACTGTAATTGCTAATGTTTTATTTGAAGCATTGGATATCACATCAGCATCGTTTATTTGTTTGAGAGATTCTTCTCTCCTGGTAGAGCCCACCTCATCTTCTTCACTGTTTGAACATACCAAGAAAACAAGGAATCAAAAATGAGCAGAATTAATTTGGAAGAGCAATTATTTGATCTAACAGAAAAGTCATGCTTCCCAGTGAAATATAAACACTCCTGCTGTAGGTCCGTGTATCAGACACTCAGCTGGGGAAGGGAAGATTTAAACAACGACAAATTGTCTAAGTTTTTTACTATAGAACATGTTCACATGGTACAGATATTTAAAATAAAACCCCACGTGTTCCAAATACGACTTCAGCAATTACCATTTCATGGTTAATATTGTTTCATTTATACCTTCACTTACTTCCTTCATACAGGTATTATTTTGTAGCAAATCTCAGACATCATGTCATGTTATCCACAAATATTTTATATGCATCTGTAGAAGATAAGAGCTCAAAAAACCCTATACTCCCATTATCACACCTAAAAAATCAACACTTGCTGCACAAAGTCATTAAACACCCAGTGGCTATTCAAATTTTCAGTTGACTCATAAGTGTTTTATGCACTTGTTCATTTTTCCAGTGTGTGTGTTTGGGTCAAGATCAAAATGAGTTCCCCATTGCAATCGACTGATACACTGTATCTTTTTTGAGGTCTTCATTGCAATTGACTGATACACTATGACTTTTTTGAGGTCCCCATTGCAATTGACTGATACACTGTGTCTTTTTTGAGGTCCCCATTGCAATCGACTGATACACTGTATCTTTTTTTGAGACAGAGTCTCGCTCTGTTGCCCTAGGTAGAGTGCAGTAGGGTCATCACAGCTCACGGCAACCTCAAACTCCTGGGCTCAAGCGATCCTTCTGTCTCAGCCTCCCGAGTAGCTGGGACTACAGGTGCGCACCAAGATGCCCAGCTAATTTTTCTACTTTTAATAGAGACGGGTCTTGCTCTTGCTGAAGTTGGTCTCAAATTCCTGACCTCAAGTGATCCTCCCGCCTCGGCCTCCCAGAGTGCTAGGATTTTTACAGGCGTGAGCCATGGCGCCCGCTGATACACTGTATCTTAACTCTCGTTTAATCTCTGGGTCCCTCCTCCACCATTTATTTATTTTAGGTGCCACAAAAACTGGATCTACTGCCTGGCTGTGGCTGGATCAAACCTAGCTAAAGTCAGGGCTTAGATGTCATGTTTTAGGACCCAGATTTCTTTCCATCCTTAGCTCTGTCTCCTGCGTCAGCATCATTCTCAGGCTGCAAGAGTTGGCGGGGCGGCTACACCGGCTCCTCACTCCCCGTGTGGCAGGAAGACAGAACATCTTTCCTTCCACTGCTCCCGCGGGACTGCTGGGATTCCCTGGGATGGGACCTCGTGGGGCCACGTGCTTTTTTCAACCCACCCGGGTGCCACCCAGCCAGGGGAATGGCACACTCTGAGTGGCTCGATCCCACCATCCCCAGGCAGGAAGGGAGAGGAGGTTCCTACCAAAACACTGGGCTGAGAGTGGGGACGGGCAGATCCACAAGCAAAGACAGTGTCTTTTATTGGAAAAAGAGGGAAAAATAAATTCTAGGAAAGCAAGACACAGACGTCTACTCTTCTTAGCATCCCTCTACTCTCTTCCTTTGGGACCAGGTGTTTCCCCTCGTGCTTTTCTTTTTTTATTGCTATAGAGACAGGATATCAGGTCCCGGGCTGCCTCAGGCCGTGAAGATCTTGCAACCAAGTCCTGTCTCTCTCCAGGGCCCAAGCAGAGATGAAGAGATGCTCCCCTTCCCCGGCGCAGCGGCGGCATCCTGGCTGGGTTGCTTCTGTTTTGTGTTTGTGCTGTCTAAATATTGACGCTCCCTGGAAGCGGCAGGTGCTAGAACAATCTTCAGAATTTCTTTGCAGTCACTTCAGACTAAGGGAGCTCCTGCAAGGAGAGTAAATATTTTGTTGAAGTGCGTGTGGAGAGCAAAAACAGAGGGGGGGGGGGGAGACAGGTGCTTCTGCTGAAGGGCTCCTCTGTCAGACCAGCAATTCCCGGTGGACCCCAGGGGCAAATTCTGCACAGACACGAGGGGTGGGTGGGGGAGACCACACGGCCAGCCCTTTCCATTCCAGTAGCTTTGAATGAACCAGGGAGAAAATGGAATCATCAGGGAAAAGGCTTGCAGCAGGCAAAGATTTTCTCAGAGAGGTGGCAAAGCTACAACAACAGAACCCCATGCTGAGAAAGGACAGGAGGGCGGCAGCGACACTGGCATTAGGAGCTCCTCCCCGGAGCAGTAGTGTGCCTCTCGCTCACACCTGCAGGGTGCAGACTTCACAACCTCCTTGTTTTCACACGCAGGCACTCTCAATCTCGGGTAACAGGAGGCACGTGAGTGCAGGTGAATTTGCATATGCTTTAGTCATTCAGTAAGGATCTGCCAACCACTTGTCACGTGCCAGGCACTGCGGAACGTGCAGGAAGGCACACGGTCCCCAATCCTGCTTTCATGGAGCTTAAAATCTGGTGGGGGGCTTGGAGGGGACATCCAGAAACAGTAAGTGAGTGCAGAGTTGCTAGACGGTGTCACAGAGCGATCAGTGCTCCATGGGAACCGAACAAGGTGACAAGATGTTCTTCCTGGATTAGGGGACACCTTGGAGAAGAGGGGAGGGGACAGAGGTCTGAATAAGGATGGGGACCGCAGAACGTCACCTGGTTTGCCCTCCCCGGCGGGACGGCTTGGAGCAGGCTTGCTCTTCACTCTGCTAGACCGTCCCACCTGTTGTGGGGCTTTGCTCCAAGTCTGCGCCAAGGGGTGGTGGGCTGGAGCCAGAACAGGCTATTTTGGGAAGCGCATCTCCTGGGCGTGGCGGTCAGGTGGGCGGGGGCTCTGGGGCTCTGTCTGCACCGCATCTGGCTGCAGGACACTCAGAGCCCTTTGTCATCTGCCCCCTCTCTGCTCTCAGCGCTTACCCTCCCTGGGGGAGGGTCCGCCCGGCAGAGGGAAGAACGAAGACCTTTTATTAGGTCTGTTTGAGTTCTCTTGTCCCTGTCGGGCGTGACGCTGCTGCGGGGCCTTTGCGCCCACTGCTGTCCCTGTTGCCTGGGCTGCTCTGCCTCCGGATAGCTCCGTGACTTCCTGGCTCGCTTTATTATGGTTTTGCCCAGGTGTTCCCTCCTCGGGGAGAATTCCCCCAAAAGGCTGTATTCGACGTTGCAACCTCGTCTTCCCTGCGGGAGCTCTCTCCCTCCCCTGATTTATTCTTCTCCGTAGCTCGTACCTCCTTGAACACACTGCATGATGTGTTACATGATTTGCTGTTTTGTCGACTGCCTCAGCACACCGGTGGATTTGTGAGGGTGGGCTTCCTACTTCCTCCCCTCAGACCCAATCTTCTGGAAGACCCTCCCAGGAGTGGTCTGTTAGGCCCAGACCCCCCAGCCCAGCCCGCTGTGCGGGAGTCCTCTGTGCAGGGGCTGCGGACGCGGAGGGGCGTGGCGGACTCGCTCCTTCCACTGCGTCAGCGTTAGACGATCTCACACGCGAAGCTGGGAAGGGCAGGACGAGGAAGCACAGTCTGCCTTGCCAAAGCCAGCTGCTTGCATTTGACAAATTTGAAAGAGATGTTAGAAAGACAGGCAAAAAGAGGCGAGTCTTTCTTTTCACTTTAAGGATTTATTCTTCCTGGGACTACAAGTGGCGCTGCCTTTCTCTCAGTGAGTTTCTGGATGTTTCCCTGAGGCACAGGCAACTTCGTTTAAGCCCAGTCTCCGGCAAGGCAATTTTGCAGTCGGCTCCCGGCGCTCCATCTCAGTTTTCTCCGGGAGAAAGCTGTTCCGCCAGCTGAGCTGCGCATCGCAGATTCTCCATCTTGAAGAGACAACCGGGAAACATGCCGGTTTCCTTCACTTGCGGCGGAGCTGTGCCCGGTAGAGCCGGGCTGCGGTGTGGTGCAGGACGGGGCGGTCCCCTCGGTCAGGGGATGGGCCACCGCCCAGGTCACAGAACCGCTGCCCTTAGTGAGTTCTGAGCGGAGGGGCGGCCCCTGCATGTCTGTGAACAGGTCACCGCTGCGCTGGGGACAGCTGGGGCGAGCTCCGTCTGCAGACAGATGTCCGGACTCGAACAGGTACAGAGACTTCGGAGCAGGTTAATCCTTTACTCTGAGACCCACCTGCAAACCCCAAGTCCTCTGCTGACCCCGCTCAGGGTGGCATGGGGGCGCAGATGGAAAGCAGCTCCTCCCTGCCCTTCCTTTGCTTTCTTTCTGTTCCCGTCTTTCTTCCTCTCTCCCCTCATCCCTACTCTCCACTCCTCCTTCCCTTCCTCCCTTCATTTCTTCCTCCTCCTTTTATTTCCTTTATTCCCATCTCCCTTGCTCTCTTTCCCCCTTCATCCTTTCCCTTCATCTCCTCCCCCCCGCCCCACCCCCATCTTTCCTTCTGGCTTCCTGCAGCCAGGGGGGGATGCTAATCTCTGCTCACCACTTCCTCCCTCTCCCGTCCTGCTGTGCACACAGTAGGCACTCACAGGAGGCTGGGGCACTTCCCGCACGGTGGCCCCCTCTTCTCCCCGAAGGCTTGGAGAGCATAAGGGGGCTTGGCCCACCCTCTGCGAGGCAGGATGGTGACCATGATGGTGACAACGATGCTCTGAGCCGACGTGTATTTCCTGAGCCCTGTGGTGTTCCTGGCCCAGTGCAAAGCTCTTAACGGGTATCATCTCATTTAACCCCCAGGGCCGCCCTGTGGGAAAAGACCCATCATTGTCCCCATGGACGGGAGGGGAAACTCTGGCATAGGCAGTCCAGTCGCTCTCCCAAGGTGGCAGAGCTGGGGTGGGGGCCGCCTGGCTTTGAGCTGAGCCGCCTCATTCCAGAGCAGGTTCCCAACCCACTAGGGAGAGCAGAGTGGACGCTGAGGGGTTTCTAGGGGAGGGGCGGCACAGCTGGCTGAAAGGACGGCCTTGTTAATAAACTGGCCAACAGAGAAAGGTAAACTGCCAAATGAGAGGAAGAGGAATAAACTCACAGCACAACCATCCTTTGTCTTGTTTGATCAAACACCGGGGACTCAGGTTGTTTTCTTTAAGACTAACTCGTTTTCGCTGAGAGTTTGCTTTTACAGCCCTGAAGGGCCCTAAGCGGAGAGCAGAGGTGCGATCTCCCTGCTCCAGTTCTCAGCAGAGGATGTCGCGAGGATTCTGATAAGCCAAAAAGCCGGCCCACAGGGGAGAGGAACAGTGTGAAAGCAGCGCTCCTGTTACCCGTGGACAGCCGTAACTACTTTGTTTCTCTCTCCTCTTTGTCCCCATAAAACTCCTGAGCGACTTCTGCTCAGGGCTGACACGTCTCCTTTCTTGCTCTTGTGTCAATCCCTCCTCACCCTTTGAGAAGTAAAATAAACTTTCTTTCTTTAAAATTATTCTGGCGTTTGTGTTGAGAAATCTTTCTCCACCCGCGTATGAATTCACACCCTAACCCTAGCCATCGATGCAGAGAATCACCAATCTTCTCCGTGTGGATCTGTAAAATCGACTCTCCTGGGATATAATTTACATGTGACCCATTTCAAGTGTCTGGTTCCATGGTGTGTGATGACTGTGCGGACCCAGGTACCCACCACTGTGTCATGTGTGGGTTATTATGTGCGTATCTGTGTCGTAAGGGTTGGGTGTTATCACCTCCACATTTAAGAGGGGGAAACTGAGGCTCTGATGGTTGGGCGGCTTGTTCAGCTGGTTGGCAGAGCTGGGGCTCGAACCCAGGTCCCTCTGAATCTAGAATCCATTCCTGTCTCTAGGAGTCACCCTCTGTTCACCCTGTTGGTGGTAAGGATGCAGACACGACACCCATTGCTGGCTGGAGAGAGCACAGCCTGGGGAGCAGGTACCACATGCCACGCAGGGCCACATGGAGGTCTTGCTGGGAAAAGAGGGGCCTGTGGGCGCAGGCTGCGTTGGGACAAGGGGATGCTGGGTCCCCTGTTCCCCCGAGGGAGGAAGCGACTGGCTTGTTTCTTAACTCCGTGGGCTGGCGGGGGACTGAGCCCTGACGCTCAGTGACAAGCGGGCACCGTGCTGGTCCCCGTGATAAGGAGGGTGCATGGTGGGGGGACCTCACCTGTGGGAGCGGAGTGGAGAGGGGGCTGGCAGTTGGGCCATTTGGGGTGTCCCCATTTCCCCCCAGATGTCAAGGCAGCCCATAATACTTGGCGCTTCTGTTAGGCACTCAGCCCACCCACCTCCCCTTGACCCAGTAACCGCTACTGGGCTGAGTCCAACCCCCGTGCCGGGATCTTCTGCAAATCTTCCAACGGCTGCACAGACCAGGTGCCCCCATCCAGCCCACTCCAAAGGAGAGGAAACCAAGTCCCAGGGAATTTGAGGTGCTCACTTGTGGGCACACAGCTGGCAAGGGGCGGAGGTGGAATGTGGGCTCAGGTGTGTTCATGGCTCACCTGTGCCCCGCCACCCAGCCGGCTCCCTCCCTCCCTCCCACAGGGCGGCTCCCGACACATCCAGAGCTACAGCCCTCGTCGTATTCGGAGACCGAATCGCAGACATCCTTGAAATTGAGACGTTTCTGTCCAAATCAGATTCTTCAGGTCGGTTGTACAGTGTGGATTGGCAAAATGAGTTTAGCTAAAGTGAGAAATGATGAAACCATCACTCAAGCTCCGCACGGAGGCTTGGCCATGCCAGAATAATCCACCTGCTTCCCCCAGCGAGGGTTCTCATTGCTACGGAACTTTCCACGTGCAGGCGCCGGCCTGGACTCAAATCAGGCATGCGGAGTGTGTCAGGGGCGTGGTGACGACTTGTATCTCTCTCCCCTTTTTTGTTGAGCAGTCCAAGGTCTGCCCCGGTGGTGCCCAGCCCGGTGCGGGTCACCCAGCGGGTGCTCGGATGGCAGGGGTGTGTGCGAATGCGGATAGTGCTCCCCACGTGCCGGAGCCTGTCTAACTCTTTGCCGGGTGTTAACTCATTAAATCCCCCCCTCAGCCCCGTGAGGCAGATCCTCTTATTATGCACATTTCCAGATGGGGAAACTGAGGCACAAAATGTGAACACAGCCTTCAACACTTCCTGGGTCTGACCCCTACGTTCTTCCTGGTTGGAATTTTGCTCTGCATGGAGCTCTTTTGCATTTCTTCTACTTTTAGGAGGAGCAGATTCCAGCCCTCGAGAGCGGGAAGAGGAAAGAAAACTGAAGATGAACAGGACAGGCGTCGGCTGTGGGCTCTCCCCGCCAGGGCCTCTTTGGGAACAGGTGGTCCCTGATGGGAGCATTGTCCAGCGGTTCCCAGCCCAAGAAAAGTCTCCCCAGATACCTGGTGATTCAGATTTAACAATCCTGTAGGTTTTTCGGCTACCAGACTATTGGGGAAATTGTTAAATTCTAAAAGCTATTCTCTGGGATTCGTTTGGGAGTAAGTTTCCCTGACAAGCGGATACAGAAGAGGAGTGAGGATGGGGGAAGCAAGCCTAATATGAAACGGGAGGAAAGGAGATAAACCAGGCTGCCCACGCTTCCTCCCTGAAACTCTTCTGCGTCTGCACTCTGCCCAGACACCTCCCTGCACCCGCAGGAGAGCGGGCCACAGACCGCAGAGCGTTTTGCAGAAGGCTCACTAGCTAAGAGATTTGGAACCGCTCAATTTCTTTCCCCCATCCCCCGCCTGCCTTCCTTCCTTCCTTCCTTCCTTCCTTCCTTCCTTCCTCTCTCTCTCTTTCTTTCGAGTCTCACTCTGTTGCCCGGCTAGAGTGCCGTGGCATCAGCCTAGCTCACAGCAACCTCAAACTCCTGGGCTCAAGTGATCCTCTTGCCTCAGCCTCCCGAGTAGCTGGGATGGCTGGCATGCGCCACCATGCCTGGCTAATTTTTTCTGTATATATTTTTAGTTGTCCAGCTAATTTATTTCTATTTTTTTAGTAGAGACAGGGTCTCACTCTTGCTCAGGCTGGTCTCGAACTCCTGAGCTCAAACGATCTGCCCACCTCGGCCTCCCAGAGTGCTGGGATCACAGGTGTGAGCCACCACGCCCAGCCAAACTAACGTGTGGGCTTAAAACAATATTTATTCTTCTACAGTCCTGGAGGCCAGACGTCCAGGATGAGTCTGGGGGTGTTAGGGCTGAAACGTGTCCCTCAAGTCCATGTGTTGGGGTCCTCGCCCCCACTTCCTCAGAATGTGACCTTGCTTGGAGACAGGACAGTTGCAGAGGTAGTTAGCTAACACGAGGTCCTTAGGGCGGGCCCCAGCACACCTGGTGTCCCTATAACAAGGGTAAATTTGGTCACAGAGAGCCACACAGAGGGAAGGCGATGTGAAAACAGATGGTCACCAGCAGCCAAGGAGCAGCCTGGGGCAGAGTCTCCCCGACACAAGGCTCAGAAGGAACCACCCATGACAACACCCTGACTCTGGACCTCCGGCTTCCGGAACTAGGAGGCAACACATTCCCATAGTTCAAGCCCCTCGACATGTGACCATTTGTTATGTCAGGAACCTAATGCTCAGGACTGAACTTGGCTGTCAGCAGGGCTGGCTCCTTCTGGAGGCTCCGGGGACAGTCTGACTGTTCCCTCTTCCAGCTCCTAGCAGCAGCCGCATCCCTTGGCTCGCGGCCCCCTGCTTTCGTGGTCCAGCTACTTGTCTCTGACACTGCACTTGTGCCACCAACCTCTCTGCCTCCCCCTTAAGGACCCTTCTGAGTAAGGACCCCTCCTCCCCACCGTGCACAGTCCAGTGACCTTTAACTCAACCACGTCTGCAAAGTCCCTTTCACCATGTAAGGCAACCTAGTCACAGGTTCCAAGACTCAGATGACGGTATCTTTGGGGGCCACTGCCTGCTGGGAACACTCATATCCAGCTGTGATGGCCCTGGAGGTCACATGCTCTGTCTAGGCAGCTGTAGGGGACTTCTCATCCTGCCCAGGACAAAATGCAAGGGAGGCCCCCAAGATTCGAAGTCGCAGTCTGTTCTAGTCTGTTCTCTATGAGCGACGCCTCCTGGTAAGCCCAGTAAGATTGAAGAACATCTATGAAATCCAAGAGGCTCACCTTGAGTGGGTTTCGGCGGCCAAGGGCCAGCGTTGCAAACGCCTGGGGTGTCAGCAAGCAACAGGCGAGGAAACAGCCCGAGAGCACAGCACGAGAAGCTTGCAGAAATCATGGTCAACCTTGTATAGCTATGAAATAGGATAGGGGTCAAATCTAACCTGCTTTCTGAATGACAGCGCAGCTCTGCTCCTGTCTGGAGTCCCTGTGAAATGCATTTAGCACACTCCAGATTTTTTTTTCCCTACAAATATTAGATACTTCTATATTCACCACCCCCCGCACTGACCCCAGGCCAACCCCACTCAACCATTCCTCCAGCAAGGGAAGCCCTGGGATTTCCTGTGCAACTTTGGTGAAAAAGCGGGATTTCTTTCCCATAATAGTGATGGCCCGATGTCTCAGATCTGATCTCTTTGATTGCCATATCCACACCACTGTCTCGCCACAAAGGGCACTTCTGGTCTTTGTCTGAGGATGAATCACCGGCCACTGTGACTTCTGAGAACTGCTGCCTGGGGTCCTCCCCCCCATGATTATTTCCCCGATACGACATGATCCTTAATTACCTCTCCATTGATTTCTCTCCCTGGGAGCTGGTTGTTGCCGCTGAGGTTAAGCTCAAGGCTGATGGAAAATTCATTCAGATTCGCACAGTCCCCAGCCCTGCTAAGGACTTTAATACGTAAGCACGTGTCACTGTTTGGGTCCTTAAACAGCCGGGAAGTCTGGGGACACCTGATCGAGCCGGTAAAACGCTGACCACAGCCGAGCATCTTGAGACGTCCGTCGGTCAGGAAAAAACGAACGCAGCCGCCCACAAGGCGGGAAGGAAGGTTTGAGCCTTAAAAAGTCTCAGCAGGACCCACCGCAAGATTGCTCTCCGGGGCGTTTGGCCAGGTGGGGTGGATCCGGCAGGGACGGGCTCAGCGGCCACCTGTGAGCTCAGGCTCCGCTCATCTCCCCTTGCAGGCGCTGAAGGAGCCCACGCAAAACCATTGTAAAAGCCAACTCAGAAGGCTTCCTCCTCTGTAAAAGGACCTTCCCGTCAGAGGGTTGACGCTCACTGCCTCTCAGAGTCACCGAGGGGTGGGGCGCGTCTGCCTCCCAGCCCGGGGCCTGCCTCCCCCTGGGCGGTGGCCTCCCTGCCCACAGGCTCTGACCATCACTGCTTCATCCTAACGCCTAACCCTTCACAGACCACTCCGGTCCACATGGTGAGGGTCCCTGCCCTGCCACAGTGCCCTGGGGGACAGGGCTCAAGGAGGTGGGGACAGAATCCGCATTGTTTGTCAGGGTCTAGGGATTTCACCTGGTCTGAGCCTTTCCTTAAGAAGTCCGCACCACCAACAGGGAGACGACAGCCCATCCCGGGAGTGCGAATTCTAGCTGCAGTCCTGGTGAGAGGCCCGGAGTGGAACACCATAGCCCACCAGACTGGCCGCGTCTATTCTGCGAGGCCTGGGGAGCTGGGGCGAGGAGGGGGGGACCGCGTGTGCATGTGTGTATGCGTGCACATGTGTGTGTCTATATGTGTGCACGTGTGTTCCTATGTGTGCGTGTGTTCCTGTCTTTGTGTGTGCACATTTGTGTGCACAAATCAACTAAGTAGCAACCCGGGGACAAAGCCCAGGGTGCTGCCATTTCCCGGCTGTCTCATCCAGCTTCTCTGAACAGTCCCGACACAGCCTCAGGTGCAGACTCTCGGACGGCCTCGCTGAGCTCCACAGCCTTGCATCGTCCTTGGCCCGAGAACTAAACCCCCAGCCCTCCCAAGTGTTAACAGCTTTCTGTCATCTCAAGCCGAATCGCATTATAATAAAAAAGAAAATGACTATATTGTGTGCAGACTTCAAGTCATTTACTTCCATCCCTCAAAAATTTTTATATGCTGCTAACATACGGGAAGCCGGCATCAATGGCCTGTAATCAGCCAAAATGAGGAATCGTGTATTTTCTCTCCACGATAAAAGGCTAAGCTCCGCGAGGAGAGCGGAGTGAGCCGGCTGCCTTTCTGTTAGCTGTCACGAGGAAGGTCGCTCCTCTGCTGGTGAACAAACGTGATGTCCAGGAGGGTGACGGGCTCTGGGGATGAGGGCGCCATGAGCGCTGGGTGGCGGACCCTCTGCAAAGCCTCCTCCGGGTCTCTCCCTGCCCTTCCATCTCCCGGCTGCCCTGGGATCTTCCCACCCTGGTCTGCTGCAACACAGCGCCGCGAGCCCAGTGGCTTCGAAAGCCAGAAACTTATTCTCCCAGCGTTCTGCAGGGAGAAAGTCCAAAATCAAGGTGTTGGCCAGTGGGTTCCTACCAAACAGGCTGTGTCCCTTGGCGTGTGGGCACGTGTGGGCACGTCGCTACGGTCCCTGCCCTGTCTGCACACGGTGTTCTCACACATCTCCCTGCGTCTGATAATCTCCCCTCCTAGGAGAACATCGGTCATTGGATCAGGGACCCCCCCAATGCAGTATGACCTCATCTTAACGTGATCACACCTGTAAAGACCCAATTTCCAAATCAGGTCGCACTCCGAGGTCCCGGGTTGATAAAAATGCTGGGGCTCCCTATTCAACGCAGTACCCGTAGCAATGGTATTACAGACGGCGCACAGAGCAAAAGCCACGCATGATTAAAATGACCCTTGAAAACCCCGTGGGAAGGTGCCGAGGTATGCAGCTCTCTCCTTATGAGAAAAGAAACTTTCTCAGAGTTTTTTTTTTTTCACAGCTGGCTTCTTTCACTTATAATGTTTTTCAATGTTCTTCCACACTGTGGCATAGCATCATGACGTTTTATTGACAGTGTTAGCTATTTAACTGCATCCTTCTTAACTGTCCGTCTGTCTCTAGTAAAATTTAGGATCCATGACCTCGGGGAGTTTGCTTCTTTGATCAGTTGCAGCTTCCTCCTCGCCAGGAGCTGAGCTCTACACCCACAATGCTCCTCCAGTGAATGAAGGAATAGGAAAATCAGTTTCCTTCCTCTTCCTAAAATAAAAAGGGTTGAGCGACTCTGTAAGGAACTGAAGGGGCTCCCACTTACAAGCTTGCCTGAGTCAGGCCCAGTCCCGGGGGTCTCACTGTCCCACGGCGGCAGGCCCACGACCCCACCCGGATGGTCCCGCTCCACCGCCACCTGCGCGCTCCTGCCAGACCCCGGGCCAAACCACTTCCGCCTCCAGCCTCCTGTGTTTTAGTTCCAGGCTTTCACAGGGCATTGTTCTTGTCACCACTGCATGACACCCACAACACATTTCTTCCTTTTGCTCCTGGCAAAATTGACGAGAGAAGACAAAGGAAATTTCTTTACTTGGTAACGAGACTAGCTTTTCCTCGGGTGGGAAAGGTGTCTGGGCTCCACGCTGCACTCTCCCTCTAAGCCAGCCGCCACCCACGCATGCATTTTAGTCCCAGGGCCCCGGGTGGGAGTGAACAGCAAGGTTCCTTAAACCTGGTTCATCATAAACCTTGACAGAGTCTTTCATTTAAAGAAAAAGAGGTCCTTCACCTTCGAAACCCGCTGTCGGCGGAGGAGGGTGCGGCCCGCGCTCTGTTTATGCGGCCGCTGCGTCTGTTCTCCTCCCGGTCCTCGGTAAAGTCTTCTTTGGGGTCCTCTTGCCCGGCTGGGCAGGAGAAAGAGGCCCCGCCGCAAATCACCTGGAGGAGACCCAGGCCGCGAGGTGCAATCACATCCCAGCCAACGCCGGGGCCCTGGGCTTGCTGTCAGCCGTGGAATGTTCCGACCTCTTCCCAGCAGGCCCAGCAAACTTTTGGAGGTCGGAGCCTGCCTGCCGGGGAACGTTCTCCCGGTGAAGGGCAAGCGCCTTGGGGAGAGTGATGATTTTCAGACCTCGGGAGGGCCATTTGGCGTTCCGGCGCTGACACATCCCCATGCTGTGACTTGCCAAAGGATGTTGTAATGGACGCCCATGACTCACACCTATAAAAAGCATGATGGGGCGAGGGCAGAAAGGGACACTTCTCACAGAAGAAAGACGCTGGCAAGGCCTGGGGGCCAGGCGCCAGTAATTCGCCCAAACCGAAATGCTAAGCTTTGGGGAGGAAGGAGCAGGGAACGAGCTCAGTGGGTCCAGCTCCACCCCCCCAGCCCCCAGCCCTCTCCTCTGAGCCCCCTGCGGGTCTGTGTTTCTACTTCTGAATCCTGTTTCCAAATAAACAAGCACCTTCTTAATACCCGGGTGTGGCACGTGAGGGAATGAGGTGCAGACTTCAAAATCACTGCTGTGCTCCTGGTGCTTGTTGGGAGGGTCAGGGAACCCAGCTGGAGTCCGTTGTGAGCAGCCCTGGGTTCCCAGGGGGAGCAGCAGGTGGCCCCTGAGAGGCACTGATTCTCCGAGCGCTAAGTCATTGGGTAAAGCTGTGCTGTCTTTATACTGATATCTCTCATTCCCAGTCCTGCATGAGTCTGCCTTCTTTCAGTAACAAAGCCATATCCTGTTTCAGGGAAGGAGCCCACTCCTGCTTTTCAGTCTATGATGAGATTTTTCTTGGCTCTAGAGACAGACATTTGACCCCGGCAGTGAGAGCATCAAATATCCTTACTCACAGTGATGACTTTAAAAGTAGTTACGAGATGCAACGGTTCAAAGAGATTCAGTTCTAAGCATTTTGCCTAAGTGGTTACGGAAAAGAACTGTGGGTACTGAGAGAGGACGAAGCCAGCCTGGCACCTGGATGTCCACTGTCCTGCCTGCCTGGGAACGAAGGGAGCACAGAGAAAGGCAGGACTGAGAGGCAGAGGGAGTGACCGCACTCAGGACCTGTATGAGCACCTGGATCCAGCTATGCCTGAAGCTTCCTAGACTTTCATTTTAGCCAGCCTCCTCCCCTCACCCCAACTTTTTTTCTTAAGTCATTTTGAGTTGGATTTCTTGCCTCTTGTAATCAAAAGGGTCCTGATTCATACAGAAATCATACCATACTCACCATTTTTAATTCCCCAATCAGCATCTCCTTCCGTATCTTATTTTACCCTCTCCAGTGCTGCTGTTCTTAGTTGTTGGCCCTTCCACTCACTTTCCAAGCTCTCTGCTAGTACAGTGCAATGTTTCTTTCAGAGCCAAAATGAATGAACGGGCCCTGGTGTCATTAAACAGCTTTAAAATGAAGACATGCCGGGGGTTGATCCTGGGCAAAGCTATTCCTGGTCCTGGAGTGCTTTGGAGGTTGCAAAATCAAGCTTCATTTTTAAAGCTCCTTTTGAAAGCCGACTTTCCACACACAGAGGGGCGCGGACTGAAGAGCCCCGTGAGATCCGGGAATTAATTTTATTTTTGCCCATTCCCACAGGTTTCATACGGACACTCCAGTCTGTGCCTTCTCCAGTTCTGTGGTTCTTCTGAAACTGAATTATATGTGATCCCGAGGCCAGCAGCTGTGAGCGAGTGGATTCCAGTATTCCTCCTGGCATTTGTGCAGTAAATGTTTTGCCGGGAAGACAATAAAGAAAGCTTAGTGCATAATTTCTCCTCCCTTTGCACAGCAGAAAGCCCTGGCGGAGCCCACGAAAGCTGCAGCCTTACTCCATGCACCTGCTGGGCAAGACGCACCTGCTTTTCTTATTACCTGACGGAGAGGAAAAAGAAGACCTTTGACCCTCCGTTTTGGGGACGTGCCTAGGAACATGTTGACGGACTTGTTCCTGGGAAAGGCACAATTACACTTTGACCAGGAAACACACGGAGAAGTGTGTTCCTTTATATGAAGGTCAATTGTGGAGGCAGCAGCTTCAGAATCATCAGAACATATTACAGTTTTTATGAAATGCACATTTGGACATCACGCTGGGGAAGAACCTGAGTATGGACCACAGAGCCTGAGAGTGGTTTCCATGGTAACGCCACTTTGCTGATGGTGCTGAGTAACCACTGGCCGTCACGCAGGGTAGGCGAGCTCTTCCGCGTGGGACCTGCTTGCCTGATGGACATCTCCTTTCTGTGCCTTGTGCCCAAATAGGTCATCCCTGATTTGCCTTTTAAAATACACCGTCGGTGAATAGCACCTGTACCGCTCCAGCGTCAGGTATGTCAGGCTGGGGCTCTTGCTCAGGCTGGTCTCGAACTCCTGAGCTCTAGCGATCCTCCCACCTCAGCCTCCAGAGTGCTGGGATTACAGGCATGAGCCACCATGCCCAGCCAAGGCCACTCAGCTTTAAGTGCCTGAGCCATGCAGGTTTTTTTTTTAAGTGTACAATTCAATCATATCTTTACTATATCCACAGAGTTTGCAACCATTATCATGGTCAATTTTAGAACATTTTCATCACCCCAGAAAGAAACCCCGAACCCCTTTAGCTATCCCTTCCCTAGTCCCCATTCTCATCAGCAGAAAGCAACGATGACTCTACTTTCTGTCCCTGTGGCTTTGCCTGTGCCGGACACTTCATGTAGATGGAATCACGCAACAGGTGGGCCTTTCGTGTCTGGCTTCTGTCCACTTAGCGGCGTGTTTCCAAAGCTCATCCATGTTGTGATGTCATGTGTCAGATCTTGATTCCTCTCTGTGGCTGAATACCATTCCCTTGCATGGATGGACCACGTTCTGCTTATCCATGAGTGCACTGAGGGACTTTCAGGTTGTTTCCCTCTTTTGTGAACGATGCTCTGAGCATTGCATTTAAGTTCTCACGTGAACACCTGTTTTCAATTCCTTGGGGCATATGCCTAAGGGTGGAATCTGAGCCAGGGTCTGAGCCGGGTCTGCCTGGCCATGGCGTTTCTAGCCAATAACTTCGGGGAAAGCAGAGCTCTGCTGTCTGTGAAATGGCTCAGGGGGAAATCAGTCGGCTCCCAGATGATCTGGTTGACCCGGTTCTCCAATCACCCGTCTCTTTCATCTCCTGCCACAACCTCTCAGCTGCCTGCGACAATCTACCCACTTCCGCCCAGAATCTGGCCATCAGGAAACTTTTGCCTTTTCCTTGGAGAGTTTCTTCTTGCCGTTGCTATTATCCGAAGCGCCACCAGATGGAGCGCGCGCTCCCCGGCTCCAGCTGCTCGCGGAGTTCCTCGCAGTGCCTGCCCTGACCCTGGAAGCCGTCGCCAGGGAAGTCATCACCTGTGGACCAGTCCCCACAGCATCACCAGGAGGCTGATTAGAAAGGCAGGACCTCGGGTCCCACCCCGGCCCCCCGAAGGGTAATCTGCATTTAACGAACAAGGTCTGCAGGAGACACCTGTGCGCGGGAAGGTTGGTGCAGCTCTGGGCTAAGCAGCTGTTCCCAGCAGGAGGGAAGACAGACACATGGGCTCACGGGTTCCCAGCTTCCTGGACACTAATGTTCCCCCCTGCCAAGATCTTAGAACAAACACACGTGTTCACATCTGGCTGGATGAGTCTGACAATTGGCTTCTACATCCTCAGCATATCTGAGACAGATCAATCACACACTATCCCTGAGATGCAAGCACTTAGCTAGTTCTTTGGGGGTCTGCAGGGGCTGAGACTTTCTTGGACAAAATGTGGAAGGGATCCGACCCCTTAGCTTCTTTCTCGTAACAGGCTTTTCCATGGGAATTTTAAAAAATAACTTTTATGATTATACGAGCCATCTGTGTTTATTATAATAAATTTGGAACATAACTAAAAGCATGAAAAAAAATAAAGTTACTCTTATCCCACATGGAAGACGTGTTACCCCCAAATACCGACTTAATATTGTAGTGTATTCTCTGCAAACACACAAGCCCATGCGTGTGCTCACATGCCCACATCCTTCTCAAAAATACAAAATTGAGATTGTGTGGTTTGCACTGTTTTGTGAACTATTTTCCCCACCAAATGTTTTTTTAAACACTTTTCAGATTCATAGAGTAAGTTTTAAATGTCAAAGCAATACTGGTCTGGGGCAGGGAGAATAATGTTCCTGAAGATGCCCACGTCCCAGTTCCCTGGGACCCGTGTGCATGTTACTCTACCGGGTTGTGTGTATGTGTGTAACATAATCACAGAGGTCCTTGCTGGTGAAAGAGATGAGAGTCAGAGATGTGCTGATGGAAGTACGAAACCACAGTGAGAGAGACTTAACTAGTCGTTGTGGGCTTTGGAGACCCAGGTGCTCCGACTCGGAGAGATCAGAAGATGCTCCAATACGGGCTTTGCAGGTGGAGGAAGGGGCCCCAAGCCAAGGAACGCAGGTGGGCTCCAGAAACTGGGAAAGGCAGGGAATCGGATCCAGCTCTAGAACTTCCAGGAGGAACGCAGCTCTGCTCACGCCTCAATTTTATCCCAGCGGGACCCGTTCACACTTGTGACTTCTGGAACTGTAGGACAAGCAGCTCCTGTTGTTTTCAGCCCCCGAGTCTGTAGTAATTTGTTATAGAGGCGACAGGAGACTAATGCATGGTCCATGGTTTTAAACATGCAGAAGGGCTGTTAATATTAATGAAAAGCCATCTTCTTGTGTGCCCGCCCCCACCATTTCCTAGTTCTCCTCCCTTGAAGTGATAATTTTTGACCATTCCTAATTCGAGCTATTTGGTGATCGTCTCCATAAAGCACCGTTTGCGTATACTGAGATGTTTTGTTTTATCAGAGTTTGGCATCATCTAAGGACTCTCAGCTCTGCGGGTTGTCACTTTATATTTCCCAACCCTCTTCCCATCTCTCCTTTACATTGTTGACAACCATATCATTATTTTTTAATTCTTAAGTTGGTTAGATATGCAAATTTAAATAACACCCAGCAACCTCTCCTGGATCTCATCCTGTGAGGTCCACGTGACACGTGGGACTGTAAGTGCGTTTGAGATGTTTTCCACCTCGGTTTCTTTCTTGTTCCGGCCGCTTCCCTTTGGTTTGATAACACAAAGTTCAACAAGACTTAACGTTGGGCAACGTTGATCCCAAACTCTCTGCTTTCACTGTAAGTTGATTCTAAAAGTTGAGAATAAGTATAAACTGAGCACTTGATGGTATACATTAAAAATCTTTTTCAGCATCCCAGAGTCCTAGAATATAATCTTTCATTCTTCAGTCCTGACAAAATGACCCTACGCCACCCACTACATTAACAAACGATCACTCTGGGTCTCCACGCACAAAAGACACGTTATGCCCACACCTCTGTTAAGAACCGGCCGACTTAACCCAAGGCTGTGAGTTTCTTATTTATTGCTTCTCCAGGATTCACGGAATGCTTTTTCTTTTTCTTAGAGAGAAAAGGAATGTCATGTTGCTAAGATCTTCCAGTTGTTGTTTTCCTTTTTCCATTCCCTGCCATAAATCCCTTTATTTTTCTTCTTCACGATAATGTTCTTCAGAGAGACACTGACGTCTTGCTTCAGTTGGGCGGGTGCTGCCCGCCTACTGCAGAGACATTCTTCTGTTTTCTTTCCAGTGGACGCCTGGGTTAGTCCCACAGTTTCTTGGGTACCATATCTTTTTTTTAAAGGGTTTCCATCCTCATATTCATCCAAAAGGGCAAGATTTGGGGGTCTTCCCATGTCTAAAAGGGACCTTACTTTGCATCCCCCCTTGCGTGACACTCATAATTTGGCTGAGTTTAAATGTCTAGTCCAGAAGTAATTTTCACCTAAAGTTTGGAAAGAATTATCCCACGTCTTTGTAGCAGCCAGTGCTGCTGATGAGAATTTGGATGCAAGTTTGATACTTAGTTCCTTTAGAAGTGATTTTTTTCCCTCTCTTGGAGTTTTTACAGTATTCTTTTTACCCTCAAAGTTCTTAAATCTCATGAGGGTATGTTAGGGGTTCATTTTGAATGTGGTGTGGTCACATTAGGTGACCTCTCTTATTCCAAAGACCCAAGTCTCTCTCTGTTTCTGCAAACTTTTCTTTTATTATTTCTTTAATATTTTTCTCCCCTTGTCACCTCTCGTACTTCTTTACTGAGCTCTTTATAGTGTCTGTCTTGCTTTAGGTGCAGGGAAAATTGCTCCAGTTTAATCTTCCAGCCATTCCATTGAATTTTTAATTTTGGCAATGTTGTTTTTAAATCTCCAAGAGCAGAGCACATGTTGTCTGATTATTTCTTTACAATGTTCTTATTTTCTGGACCTAGTTGTTTTGAAAATGGTAATTAGGAATTCCTTAAGCTCTCTTCTATACTCTGAAATCCTTGTCAGTTGATCCGCTTGCTTTTATTCCTCCTGGTTTATCTTTGCATGTCTGTCCTTCCTTGGCAGTTGGTTCATATTATGGGGCAGGATATCCACGTTTTCAACCCTTGCCGGTTGCTGTCCAGATAGTTTGTGACATTTAAACAGCCACCCAACGGTCTGGGTACCTCTCTCTCTCTCCACATCCTCACCAAGGTGGAGCAACCTCAGTGAAATAATTGCCACAAAAATTATCACCCATTTGGAAGGTGACAGGTGACGAGCTCTTTTCATTTGCAAACATTTGAACATTTTTGAGATGTTTCCTGAGCCTTCGTATTTCTTCTTCTGTCAGCTAAAGGGTCAAGAGATGGGAATAAATGTGCAGTGAGCAAGAGGTAGCTGAGAGAGACGTCCTCTGGCATCCTTGGGTGCTCACGGAGTGCTGTCCTTCTGTCCCTGCCCCCCACCCCCTGTCTGCAGTGCCTGGAGCTCCCCTTCCTCTGTCCCCTCAATGGCAGGTGACAAATCCACGGGGCAAGTTGCTTTTTTCAGCTGGAAAGAGAAATCAATTAGCAAAAACCAAGTAGGTAAGAGGATTTCTCTGCCACTTCAGAAAACGCTCAGCTGGTGAGAACAGAGACCCTTTGACAGCTGTTCCCTTTTCTCTTCTCTGGTCTATTCTAGCCATGACATGAGGAATTTCTGCCTTTTTCATTAAATTGCTCCAAATGAAGAAAACTCACCGAGCCCCAGCGGTACCTGGCTGGATGTCATAGAGCAGCTCTTCAGACACACAGGCGCAGGCTGAGTCAGACAGAGCCATCATCACAAGAGCGTGCTCAAAAATCCAGACCTGCGTGCACAGGTTGTGGTCAGGGCTAACGTGCCACCACGGCGGGTGGGATCAGCACCTTTTGTTTGGAGAGTCTACAGCTGTAGGGGTTTCCTCGGGCTGCCATAGCAAAGTGGCACACACTGGGTGGCTTTAAACAATGGAAATTCATTCTGTCACAGTTCTGGAGGCCAGAAGTCTGAAAGCAGGGTGTCTGCAGGGCCACGTGCCCTCAGAAGTCTCCAGGGAAGGATTCTTCCTTGGTTCTGGGAGTTGCTGGCAGTCCTTGGCTTGTGGCTGCATCACTCCGTCTCTGCCTCTGTCTCCACAAGGCTCTTTCCTCTGGATGCGTCTGTGTCTTCACGTGACCGTCTTGTAAGGACACTAGTCCTTGGGTTTGGGGCTTACTCTGCCCCGTCATGATCTCATCTTAACTAGTCACATCTGCAAAGACCCCGTATCCAAACCAGGTCACAGACTGAGGTTCGGGTGCGCGTGGATTTCAGGGGAGCAGGGTTCAGCTCCTTCCATGAGGAAACTATTACATCTTCCTTTCTCACCACCCCAAATCCAGAGCATCTTCCCCCCTTTCTCTTCCTTTCACTGTTGTAAAATCCCTGCGTGTGGCCAATTGCATTTCGCGACTGCAGGGCAATGCCGCCCGTGTTCATTTACCTTGCTAATCCCATTTTCTTGTTGTCTGATAGAGAAGACGACACTCTCTCTCTCTCCTAAGGTTGTAACAAAGTTTCAGGGGGATGAGGCTGAGCCCCTGCCTACAGTGGAATAAGAACACTACCTGGGCTCCCAGTTTACAAGGGACACAGAGTGCAGAAAGATTAAATATTAATACTTTGTCAAATGACGCTTAACCAATAGCACAGGGTTTGCACCAGGTCTGACTCTGGAATCCTCATTCAGGGTGGGAGAGAAAGGGACTGCTCAGGGCCCTGCACATGGACAACAAAAATACCCACCGGGGGCCAAAGGCTCACCTGGACCGGTTCTTGTTTTACCTTTTGCTCGTTTGTTCAGTTGAGGTCTCCTGGGGCATCTTCTGCACTGGGGTGCCGATGCCAGCATGCATCACCAGTCCCGAATCCAGCTCACCCTTCCGCTGCCTCTTGCGACCCTGTACGCTTGGCTCTGCGTGCAAGTGTTGTCCTGAATATCGTGTGCAGAGCACATCACCCTTGAGGCATAGCCTGGACGTTGACTCTTGAAGGACTAGTCTGGTGAGTCCTGTTTGTAGGGCAAAGCCTTCAGGAAGGCGTCTAATCAAACTCATGTTTTAAAGAGTCAATACAGTAAATACAAATTTCACTACTTAAACTCAAGTCTGGGGGACAAATATGTTATTTTTACTATACTAATGTATGTTAAGGCAGACACACATAAAAACCTACATCAAAGAAGTCCCTAACGCCCAGGGTGGTTGGTGGCAGCGGACTTTGATCCACACAGGGACTGCATGGAAGCGGGGGGCGGTCTCAGCCCCACCTGTCTCCTGCAGGTCCCGCAAGGTGTGAGGGCGTTGAGATGCCCCTGGGGGCTCTGGAGTAGCCTGGGAGGAAGGTGAAAATGAGCTGGAGCTGGAAGGGTGCTGTCTGGGGACCAGGACTGACTCCAGAGATGCCCGCATGGACAGATGGCCCAGGGGTAGGTACGCAACCCCCTACCTGACTCCCGGGACGATTTCACGGTGCTCCTTTAACATGTTGGAACTTAGATGCATCCACGGGGAGAGAGGAGGAGACTCTGAATTGTTTGAAATTGAATTCTTGCTCCTAAAGGTAAAAGACTTCATAAAAAATAATTTCTGTTATAGGGAAAAAAATGAAAATTCTATGTTTTATATACCTGAGCTTGTGGACTCGAAGGCTCTGTCATCTCTCGCTGCGTGGGTGCAGCTATGCTGTGGGCAGACTGGGGTCTCCCGCAGCCTCGATTAAGGAACAATCACAGTACATTAGTCCCACCTGTGTCTCACAAGCAGCAACACTGTTACTTGGCGACGTCATGGGATTAGAACCCACTGGGAGCATTTTCAGGAGGGTCTCCTGAAACTATATAAATACCAGCACTTCTAGGCAAAGCCATGCAGTCAGAAGATAGAGTAGCTGTTACTCAGGGCAGGTGAGACTAGGGCACAGGGCAGTGACAGCTAAAGGGTACGAGGTTTCTTTTTGGGATGACGAAAATGCTCTAAAATGGATGTGTTGAAAGATATACAACTCTGTGAATATACTAAAACACGTTATGTTGTACAGCTTAAATGGGTCAATTTTATGCTATGTGAATATCTCAATAAAGTTGTTATTTTAAAAAAAAATCTTGTCTTCTACCCCAAAATTTTCTTCCCCCAACCAATTGACAGCAACAACAGTCCCACGCAAACTTCAGACACACAACAACAACAACACACACAAAGCAGTCAGAAGTAACCCTTCTCCCCAGAGGAATCGTCTTCCATTCAAGGCCAAGGCCGTCCTTCTCGGGTGTAGATGGGCAGCTTGCGAATCCTGGCCTCGGGTCGGTGGCCTTGGCATCACCCTGGAAGCTGTGATGAAGGCACATTTTGGAGCCCAGCTCAGCCCCACTGACTCGCTCAGATGAGAGAGGGCTTTTCTATTTAGGAATTACTATGGGTCGGCCAAGAAACCAAGAAGGAAAAATACAAAGGGACGGGCAGGCAAATGCGTTGCCTTCCCTGCAGCCCAACAGCCTTGTTCTTCAGCAGTGGCACGTTTCAGGGTGGGGAGCAGGAACTCAAGGAGACAAGAAACACCCCATGAGATACGGAATGTCACACCATGATACGCCTTTTAATGACAATTGGCATCACAGGTATAAATAAATATCTTCTTTCTGTCTACAACAGGTGCTACAAATATATTTTCAAAAGGTCCAACCAAGGGGAGGAGGCTTCACGGACCCTTTCTTAGCTACTGGTTTTAGTAATTAAAAAAATAAACACGATGAACACCCCCTGGCATCTTTGCTGAGAGCATGACGTGCCGTCAGGTGTCCTCCTCCCGGGGCCACCACGGCCACCGCGCACAGATTCCCGGAGCCGGGTGAGCACGAAGGGTTTTATTTCACTCTGCCATGGTCTTCCGGGCCACATGTGTGTCGCTTTGGATGAATGCGTGTTTGCAATGTGCTGCTACACAATTATGCTGTTCAAAAACACAGTTGATTGACAATCTAACATAGATTTTTTTATCTTTAGCGTTTATGCTGGTATACCCCACCCAACAAAGTGAGAAAAACAACTTAAAGACTCCTAGTTATTTTTTTTTTTAAATCTTTGTTCATTTTTTCAGCATCGGATGTGTCCTGGGATAGACCCATCCCACCAGGTTGACTGTGACTATTCCTGGGCACCGTCTCTCTTTTGGATTTGACCCAACTTGCCCCGGTGCAGGAGGGAGGGAGTCACTGCGTGATCGGGTGGTCCAGGCTGGGCGTCATCTGCCGGCCTCGTCCCCTTGGCATGGCCGTTAGCAATGTCCCACCGTGGCGGTGGTGGTCGTGGTGGTGGTGGTCCAGCTGTGGTTCCCTCCTCCCGCAAGAGGCTCTGAGCTTTCCCTCTAAGTGCGAAAACCCAGCAAACACCAACCAGGCTGGAGGGCCATAGAAAAGCATTAAAGTTACTACTCAAAAAACAGATTAATGGACGTTGTTTATAGGAATCCTTCTAACAGACAGGAATATAATTTACGTTTCCTTTAAGAAAAATATACCCCTTGATCCTTAGAAATAAACATTAAATACAAATGAAATAGAAGTCTAGCACACAGAAAGGAAAAAAAAAAAAAGGAAACATGAAAAAGAGAAGAAAAGATTATCAAGTAAAGATTTAAAAATCCTTCGTTCTATCCCAAGAGCCAGCCCCTTGTAGACAGTCACAGCGGGAATACTGAAATAAAATGGAAAATGTCTCTTAGCGGGCCCTATTTTTATATTTTGCTCCTTTATTAGAAATATAAACAGATTATTACTTCTATCTCTTTTTATTTGTCTTTTTTTCCATTTTTTTAAACAAATGATTTTTGGTTACTTGTCTGTATTGTGTGTTGACTCATAGACAACCTTCCTAATTTCACCGAGTGCAGTTTGACATCTTGGTCTGCGCTCCCGACACCCCGACAGTTTATTCCTCTGACTTTTGAAAATCCGCCATCGTGGACTGCTAAAATAAAAACCCTCTTGATACAAAAAAAGTCCCTTCCCGGCTTCAAAACTTCCCACTGCGGAGGAGGCCCGGCCCTTTCTGCTCGGCCCAGGGAGAACTCCTGCTCCCGCCTGGGCCAATTTTCGGAGCGGAGATCTACCGCGGACCTGAAGGAAGGCAGCCGGGCTGAGCGCCAGAGGGGCCCACACTGCATCTGCCGCTCTCTCCAGACGGTCCCTGCGTCCTCGGGGCGCCCACGCCCATGCCTCAGCACACCCACTTGATGTCCTCGTCGTTGGCACCGAGGATGGAGTTCACGGTGGGGCAGCTGTCGTCCGCGGGGATGGTGGTGAAGGTCGTGAACTTGACCTTCTTCCTCTTGGAAGTGGGCGAGTGCAGCGGCTCCTGCTTCTGGTCCCTGCCCTGCCTCCCTTCGGACCCGGCTGACCTGTGCACCTGGTGTACCTGGCCCTGCACGTGCTTCTGGGAGCCGCCGTTGAGCAGCAGGTGGCCACTGTCTTCGCGGGTGCCCGGGCCGCGGTCGATGGCCGTAGTGCGCTCTTGCTGGGGCAGCGGCGGCGGCGGGTCCCCCACGTTCTCCAGCAGCTCCGCCTCCGTGCCCAGCCACACCCAGTCGTGGGAGTGGGTCACGGGGGCCTGGCCTTCCAGGGGCACCTGCTTGTGCCTGTACTTGAGCACGAAGGTGGCGCAGTTGATCAGGAAGACCAGGATGGCCAGGCAGAAGACGCCCAGCAGCGCGTACATGCCGATCTCCAGATCGCTCAGGCCGCGCGGCGTCGGCACCGGGTCGCTCCCCTCCGGCACGCTGCCGGCCCTGGGGAGGTCCACGTGGGCCGGAAAGTTGGAGAAATCGATGGGGATGTTCTGCAGCTGTCCCTCCCCAGCCAGCCTGCCCCGGTCTGCCCGGCTGTTTTTCGCCACTCTGTCGTCCAGCAGCGACTTGGCGGTGGTGGTGGCCCGCCCCAGCGCCCCCTCCTCGCGCCCCAGGGAGGAGCCGCCCTGGAGGGGCCCGTCCTGGCCCACGCGCTCCTGCTCCTGCGCCTTCGGCCGGCGCTCGCTGGCGTGGTTCTTGATCTCGTCTTCCTCGTTGTCCCCGCCGGGGCCGGGGTCCGCGTCGTTCTGTCCGAACTTGACCCTGACGTTGCCCACGCCCACGGCCAGGACGTTCTTGCGCTTGGATTTCTGGCAGGCCTCTGCGATGGTCATGTCCACGCGGACCAGCGCGCCCTGGCCCTCGCCTTCCGCCACCACGATGGGCCACCTCGGGGAGCGGGCCTGGGGGACCGACACGACGGCCTCGTCCTGGGAGGTGGCTGCCAGGGAGAAGTCCTTGGTGTCGTAGATGTCCAGGGGTGTCACCGAGCCGTCGCTGAACTGCAGCCACGTGCTGACCACGGCTTCCTGCGGGGGGGGGGAGAGGCGGTTAGAAGACCACCCTGGGGGAGTGCCTCCTCTCTAGAAACCCCCTCCTAGGAGAACACCCTGAGAAACAGGGAATGGGACCCTGAATCCAGACCCAGCGGCTGATGGATGCAGGGAGGAAACCTACAGGCTTTATGTCAAGGTCAAGGTTGGAGAAATCACCTTAATTTAAATGAGAACAAATGGAGAATCCCACTGACAGCAGCGTCTTCCTCACCAGGAACAAACCGAGGACCAACAAACAACAACACAGAAAACCCCCAGGTAATCCATCCGCTAGCACGTGGGACATCATTGCCGTCCAGGTGACAGCCAACAGAGCACCTTCGACGGGACAGCACCTTAATGGGCAAAACACGCTTGTTTCCTTGTTTCTCAGGCAAAGTTGAAAGGTGCCACTGCATCCCGGGGGTTGCAGGAGAAGACGGAAGCTTCCGCTTTAACCCCCTCAGCCCTGACGGCGTTTCCCAGCTGTCCCCCCGCCCCACAGCAGCTCTGTCATTGCAGACGGCACCCGTGTCAATTCCAAAGATGGGGCCACTAATCAGTGTCTGTGACCACGTGACAAGGGCCTGTTGTGGAAGCCAGGCATTGTCATTGATGACGCACAGACCTGCTAGCGGGTCCAGCGATATCTTGGTTAATAAAACCAGCTGTCCGTGGAGGTGGCTGAGCCGGAAGCACCACCGGGCGACTTGTCCACTGGGGTTGCTTTTACCCGCTAAATAAAGCCCTTGCTCTTGAATTCTTGTCTCAGGCGTAGCTTCCGGGGGAACCAAACGAAGCCAGATGACGCTGGCTCAGCAATGCGGGTCCCACCCTGTCCCCCCACGCACAGCGGCTGATGGGTCCTGCCCCGATGCAAACCCCTTGCTAAGGCCTCAGCCTCACACATAAATCCCGCAGGACTCATCTTTTCATTCTCCTGTCCTGGCTTTCTGCGGAACACACAGGCGTGGGGGGATGCGTGTGCCACTACCCTCTTATTTGTGGATGCAAAAATCTTTCAGATTTTGTATTTCCAGGTTGAAAATATCACACACAAGGTGCCAGCCTTCCACACTCGCCGGGCTGAGATCAAGCACCGTTAGTAACATGCAAGTTCATTGTGGCCGACTTTTCCTCTTGAATTAATTTTCCTTCACAAACTCTAAGTGGAGAAAGAAGTTAACATACAACAAGCCCCTGAAGGGCAGACGATCGGAGCTAAACACCCGAGCACCCTCGGCCTGCCAGAATCCATCTCCGTCTGCCCTGCCATGTGATTGAGACCCAGTCCTTCCATTAGCTCGTAACGGAGAGGTTGGAACCTGGCGTTTTATCAGGAGAGGCCAACGCGTCTCCCCAAAGACGAGAAACTCTGAGCGACTTAAAATAACACACGCCCAGGAATGATTGAGAGCTCCATCCTTTCAAGAGTCGTGTCTGCAAATCAGGTGAACCACGGCCATAACCCCCCGCGTCGGTGCTGGGGGCTGCCAATTACTGTCAGCTGATGAAGACAGATGGGCTACGTCGGGGAGGGGACCGGTGGCCTCGCCCCATGCCAGCGAGGTTGCAATGCCAATTGTCCGCCCTAATTGATTACACGTTCTCGGCAAATAGCTCCATGCCCTCTCCCCTGCCTGTTCCTCCACTTTTCTTACTCTGCCCTTGATAGACTAGAAACTACCGCGCTGATTTCCTGCCCTCGAGAGAGAAGAGAAGCCAGCGCTGCGGGCTGGACGTGGACCCGCAAGCATCCCAGGACAGTCTGGAACAAAGGCGGGTGGCAACTATTTCCCTGTGGTAGGCAGAACTTCCAGAATGGCCCACCGAGGATGTTCCACCCTAAACCCCAGAACACGCGTGTGCTGAGTGTGATATTGCTCATGGCTGTGTTATATGGTGCAGGCGGCCTGAAGGTGAGGAGTGAGGAGATCTTCCTCGACTATCCGGGTGGGTCCAGTGACGTCACCTGGCCCCTTACTTCAAAGCAGGGAGATTGCTCTAGCTGGTGGCAGGAGGGGGAGGCAGGGAGGCTGGAGGCGTGAGAAGGACCCTGTACCGCTGCTGGGTTGAGGCCTGTGAGGAGGGGCGGGGAGAGAAAAGGGAGGACGGCGGTGGCCTCAGGGAGCTAAGAGAAGCTCCCAGCCAGTGACCAGCAAAGAACTGGGGCCTCAATCTCATGACTGCAAAGACCTGGCTTCTGCCGACACATAAATAACTGTGGACGCAGACTCTGCCCCAGAGCGTCCCGGCAAGAACCCGGCTAGCCGCGCTTCGATTTCAGCCTTGTGATGGGAGAACCCGGCTGAGCCATCCACACCACCAGGAGCTGACAGGTGGGCGCTGTCTTGAGCTGCTGAGTTTGTGGCAGGTGCTATGCCGCAGTAGGTAACGGGGACACCTCTGTGCACTGTGTGTGTCACCGCTCTGGTTCATCGCAGACCCGTGGTCTGTGTGACCCAAAAGCTATGTGGGTAAGGTGAGCACCTTTATCTACAACGATGCAGCCTCCATCGTGGACTGTGGTTCTGCCAACCTGCCCCGGTTCCTGCCTCCTCCCTCCCCTTCTGCTGCCTTCAGCACAGAGGCCGGCTCTGCCCCCGCCCGACCTCTGCGGTCTGCACACCTACCTGCTTGGGGGTCCGCAGCAGCTCCTCCGCTGTGGCCACAGCTGTGATGGCCTTGCTGTTCTCCGCGTTGGGGTGGAGGGTGACCGACAGCCCGGCCACGAGCTGGATGGCCAAGTCCGTCACCGATACTTTGTCGTCTAACACGGTTACCGTCTTCTCTGCCAGGATAGAGTCCGACAGTGGGGACAGCACCTGTGGCATTGGTAGGACACAAGGAAAATCCATCACACCTGATTCTAGATGTTAGACATTTTCCCAGCAATATTTCATTTAGATGAGGTACGCTTGTATGACGCACAACCTGGTTAACTGTCCCTGGTGGTCTCGTTGGCCAGACTCATGAAGAGTTGCACTCAAGCTGCCTTTGTGCAGCTTGCATCAGATTCTAAGTGGACTGTGGAATGAACTGGGGAGAACTGAGTCATAAAGAGTCCCCTCCTGGCTTTGCCACCACGATGCATGCTCTGCTGAAGCTTGACTCCCTGACTCATCTCATAAGCCCATGCTGGGCTGGAGACGTCCTGGCGAAATGACAGAAATGTTGTTTCACGGTGACATTCCACAAAGGTGGAGTCAGCAGGGGGGACCTGAGGGGTGGAGGAAAAGGCCGTGCGTGCCCCGTCCATCACCCGTCCCGAAATCTGACCATTCCATATGCTTCCTGAACCCAGAGAGCGGGGTGGGATTGTGAAGAGTTTGTTGGATACGTGAACAGCGGGATGAGACGGTGGCGGAGGGAAGGAGGCACGAGATGAGGAATCCGTGCTCCTCCACCTGCCGCTGGGAGAGCAGCGCAGAGAGGAGACAGAGGCCATTGCTAAGGGAGCCCAGCAGGTGCGTCCGGGAGAATCGGGGCAGGGTGGACAGCGGCGGGACGCGGTGGGAATGGAGGCTGCGGCGGTGGGGAGTGGGTCATAGGGGCTGTTCAGGGCCTGCAGCCGCCTTCTCAGTTTTTTTTGTTTTTTTTTGTTTTTTGAGACAGAGTCTCACTCTGTTGCCCAGGCTAGAGTGCCGTGGCCTCAGCCTAGCTCACAGCAACCTCACACTCCTGGGCTCAGGCAATCCTCCTGCCTCAGCCTCCCAAGTAGCTGGGACTACAGGCATGAGCCACCATGCCCGGCTAATTTTTTCTATATATTTTAGTTGTCCAGCTAATTTTCCTTCTATTTTTAGTAGAGATGGGGTCTCGCTCTTGCTCAGGCTGGTCTTGGACTCCTGAGCTCAAGCGATCCTCCTACCTCAGCCTCCTCGTGAGCTGGGATCATAGGCGTGAGCCCGGCCACCTTCCCAGTTCTGTCTGGAAGGAGACTGGAACTCAAAGAGCTGGTCCAGGCTCACCCTTCCGTGTCCCCACAACACCATCTGGAGCCACCGTGGGGACAAGGAATTGGCCGCAGTGACCTGTCCACCTTGAGTCTCCCTCAGCACCGCACGGCGTGCTCCGTGCGGGGGACACAGGAGCTTCCTACCTGGATGGTCGTCATCCCGACCTCTCGCCCGGCCAGGACCCGGCTGTCCTGTAGTGTGGCCACGTGAGGCTCCTCCAGCTTCATGAAGTCTGCCACCAGGTGGGTGATGTCGAACTGCCAGTCGGGACTGAGCAGGTGGCTGGGCTGGCCCCAGGGGCCGGCCCCTTCGGACACAAACTGGGTGAGGACCCGCACGGTGGCGTGCTGGTACTGGAGGGCGCAGCCCCGGCCACGCCTGTCCTCCTCGTCCTCGTCCTCGCTGTCTCGGGTGGGCCTTGCGGGAAGGAGAAGGGGCTCTCAGATGCGGGTGAGGAGTCTACGGTGTTCTCGAGACAGGCAGGGGCTCGCCTCAGCCCAAGGAGATGACATCAAGACAGGAGCCCCAATCACATGTGGCACACCAATCCTGTCACTGGGCATCTCCTCCTCGAACACATTTATTGACAAATAGGAGACTTCAGGGCTAGTATTTGCTGAGCCTGCACTGTCTTGTAAGTAGCCATTAGCCACATGTGGCTATTTAAATTTTAATTTAAATAAGTAAAAACCAAATACATTTTAAAAATTCAACTTCTCCACGCTGGCTACAGTCTGAGTGCTCCACAGCTATATGTGCTATTGGTGTCACCATATTGGACAGTGTGGTTCTAGAACATTCCACCACTATAGAAAGTGCTATGGGACAGAGCCATAATACTCTCTTGAGATGGGCCAGGTCCCACTCTAAGATCCTGTGTGTATGAACTCTTTTAATCTCATAACACTACGAGGCAAACCCATAATTATGTTCTCATGTCCAGATGAGGAAACTGAGGCACAGGGAGTGGGTCGCTTGCCCACACTCACAAAGCTACTAAGTGGCAGAGCTTGGATTGGTTGTACAGCGCACAACCTGGTTAACCATACAGGGCGATTCTGTTGGCCTCGGAGCCCAGTGAGTCTCAGTTCTGCTCCCTTGGTGACGTGGAACAAACCCATTATCTTGGCCACTCGTGACTATTAAATTATCTGAAGTCCTGGCCAGACTGTCCTCCTCCAATCGGGCCAAATTCCTTCAAGCTGTCCTTGTAGGAATGGATTTGCCATCTCCCTGAGGCACACTCTAGTTTGTCCCTTAACGGGAAGGCCCTGGTACTGGGGGTCTGTCAGGAAAATAGCCCTGGTGGTTTGGGATAAAGAATTCCAGGCAGGAAGCCAGGAACTCAGCCATGCCCTCACTTAGCTAAACACACACTAATCTGGGGGCCACGGAGCTGAGAAAACAAGACCCCAAATTTCTACTCATGACAGACAGGCCAGAGTCACGGAGAATAAATGAGACGCTTTTTGCAAACAGTATCCCACGGTCCAGTACAAATGCAATTACATTGTATCCACTAACTTGACCTGCACAGAACATTTCAAGCTTACAGACATTCATAAAGCGCAGGAGAGAACTCTGATGTTTTACTTAAGAGTAAATAAACCAAACCTCAAATTCCCCAGTGACTGAGAAGCTAAAACATTGTATTTATTTCTGTCCTGGCATTTTGGGGAGAGCCCACTGTGAGTCAGGTGTAGGGTGCGGACAACCTGGGTTTGACATGGACCTGCTGTTCAGCAGCTTTCAGGCCGGGCTGGGTCCCCTTGGAGCCTTGGCCCCTTCAGAGGTGGTTGCTAGGATTTAGGGAGTTGGAATAGTCGAGATAATACCAGCACTTACTACGCACCGGGTCCCTTAGTGTCAGGGTCAGTAAATACCGCCATTGTCATCATGGCTCTAGGATATCTCTCCCACCCAGGCTCACCTCTTACTGGCCACGATGGGGACCCTCCATCCCTTAATCTGGCTGAGCTCCGTGTCAGACACCTCGATCTGCAGGGGTAGCCGTGGCACCCACACGGTGACGTGCAGGGGGGCGCTCAGGTACTGGTATGTGAAGTTCACCACCACATCCATCTTGCCCTTTATCTCTTTGCCGTTGACAAAGACGTAGTCGCAGCGGTCAGACACCTGCAGAGACAAAGGAAGAGAGGATGAAGGAGAAGTCTGTGGGGCCCTGGAGACCACCATGCTCTGGTTTGTTTTATTCTCTGGCAAAGCACATATGTTTAATTCAGGTTCCTTCCAATGCAGAGCCTGAGGCAAGCATTCAGTGCAGTTGGTTTAACTGGGAGGTGAGCCCAGGCAGCAGGGTGAAGGCACAGACTGAGGGAGACAGAGAAAGAGGAAAAGCCAATAGGAAGGTGCATTTCTAAGGTTACTATAGGAACCATCAGGCTCAGCTTCCCCAAGGAACTGTCCTCCTGAGGGATAAGAGGCAGGAATATTATCTACCAGCTCCTACTTCCTGCTGGTTGAGGGCTGTCCTGGCCTGGAACAGGAAACAGAAAATGGCTTCAGGTGAAACTGCAATCAAAAAGTGAACTTGGACTTGCACAGAACTGCGGCTATGGCTGAGATCTGGGTGGATCAAGGGGATGTGATGTGAGCCCCAGACATGACTGCACCGCAGCCTGCTGTGTGCTCAGAAAGGGAGCTGCACCCAGCCCCACCCCAGCTGGCCTCCCAGGAGGCTGGGCCTGCAGAGTCTTCCTCCCCAGCAAGGTTCACATGAGCCTGAGCTCTGTCTCTTCCACTCACACACGGTCCTGATGCTTCTCCAGGGCACACAGGCCTTGGCGGTGCAGGTCCCTTTGCCCGGAGGACCCTCCCTGGGGGCACCCGCCCTGTGTGCCTGGCCCGGCCCAGCTCATGGGTCTCTGGGACATGCCTTCCACCCCCGGGATGGTTTCACATTTGTATTATAACTGTTCACCACGCGAATGTCAGATTCCATGCATGACCACCAGTCTGCGTTCCCTGCCCTGTAGCCCTCCCTTCCTGTTCTTTCTAGCAGATTGTTATCTCACAGAAGGGATGAGATGGAGCAGAAAGAAAACAAACACACAAAGAAAGTAAACATAGAAGTCTAAAAATATCTGGCATGTGTGTTCCAAAGCCATTCATTCAACGATGAATCTATCCGTAGCCCCAGGGACATTCCCAGTGAGGCGAGGAAACAGCAGAAAGATGCTGTGTTCTCAGGCAGGCAGGCAGGGCCAGCGTGGATGATGGTGAGGCCATCGTGGAGGCAATCTCTGTGGACTGAGTGATAAAGGATTTCCCCCAGGAACTGTGAACTTCTGGAAGACTAGAAGAACCAGAATCCCCTCCCCCAGTGCCTCGGCAATAGTTAGGTCCCCTGGAAATTGGCCTGGGATTCTGTTTCTGCCACCATAATGAACTGAAAACAGAAACCAAGTAGAGTTATAGAGAAGCAATATGCCCCATCCTGCAGAACCAGGTTGTCTTCTTCATCTTTGATCTTGTGGTTCCTTACCCTAGCTGCTCATGATGCAGAAGCTCAGCAAAGTGGGTATTGGATGGATAGATGGATGGATGGATGGATGGGTGGATAGACAGATGGACAGTGGATGGATGGATGGATGGATGGATGGATTGATGGATGGATGGATGAATGGATGGATAGATGAATGGATGGATGGACAGATGGACAGATGGGTGGACAGATGAATGGATGGATGGATGGATGGGTAGATGGATGGATGGATGGATAGCCAGATGGACAGAAGGAAGGATGGATGGATAAACAAGGCCTTCCACTCGTGGGAATGCCTGCTTTAAGATAATCATCAAAGATCTTGGGGTTGGTGGGAGATGAAGCAAGAGACTGAGATGGGATAGAACCCAAAACAGTGGAAACACAAGAAGTTAGTTCAAAAGCTTCTAGAAAGCTCTCAGGCAATGTTTCCTAATCTTCCTGGCATTACTGACTCCTTTGAGAATACACAGGAAGCTAATTCTTGCTGGAGAAATGCACATATGTACAGTTTAGGGGGACATTGCAGAGTAAACCAAGTCACTCGGGGCCTCCTCACGCAGCACACACCACACTGAGCTACAACAGCTGATCTGTGTGTCCGTCCCCTGCCCAGATCGTGCACTCGGGAAGGGACAGAGTCCCCTCCTGGGGCTCCGTGGACCCAGCCAAATAACATCGTGTGCTGCGCAGTGAGCTCTCATGATCCGACCGCCCTCTCTTTCCCCAGCTTCTGGGAACCACGGGCAGCCGGTCGGGGCCCCGTTTTTGTCTTCTGTTTGGGGGGCAGCTGTCGAGGGCTGGGATGAGACAGTTTCCTCCATCTGCCGGGGACTGTGGCAGGGAGAAGCCGGGAGGGCATCTCACGGGTTGGTCTTCTCATTTGTGGTCAAGAGTGGTTCAAAAATGTTTACATGCTGATTACCAATGCCAGTGGCTGCGCAGACTTGTCATTAGCATGTAAACACTGTCCTGGGTCTGGGCAGGCATTAGCATAACAGCCGAGCACGAGTTATATCAGTAATCACTTCTTTAATCAATGCTGTAATTTACAGACCATTGACTTTTCTCACTTATTACCTTCCTGAGCTCTGGTGGGAGGGAACCTGGCCGCTCCTGAATATATAAATAATTAAGAGCAACGCCAAGGGTAGGAAGTGGCCGTGCGTGATAGAGCCATCGTCACTGCTATTCCTGAAGGTGCCATAAACGTCTGGGGACATGTCCAGATGCATCCATCATCTCCTAAGTGGCTAGCGGTGAAAACCACAACGTCACAAAATGATCCGGCTTATCCACAGAAAGGAACAGAAAACCCCACGGGAATGTTTCCAGTCCCTTGGCTTCGTTTCTTGGAATCTCTTCGTCTTTCCCCACTGGTGGGCTGCCCGCCGAGAAACCCGTCCCCTGGCCTCCGCTTGCTCTGACAGTTAAACCATGTGGGCTGAACCCACGGTGGCCGTGAACCAGCGACTCGTGTCTGCCTGTAGGGACCTGGAGGGGCTGGGGCTGGGGGTGCACGTGGGCTGGGTTGAGCCGAATCTGGTCAGTTGTCCTGTTGTATTGTCACTCAGCTCTGGCCACGTCGGTGACACCATTGCCTCCTGGGGGAGTGTCTGGGGCCGCTCTCCAAGGGACAAGCAGAGGCGGCTGCTGGGGGACCACCGATGCCCGATGGGACCTTTGCCGGAGCCCTCCTCTGGCCAAGCAGGTTCTCAGACTTGAAGGAGCATCAGAGGGGGCTGGTAGGCTCAGCCTCTGACTGGCAGGCCTGCCGGGGGACCCACGCGGGCATCTGTGACCCGTTCCCATGTGACGCTGCTGCTGCTGCTCTGGAGACCACGCTTTGAGACCTGCTCCTTGCGTCTTATACGTCCCGCTCATTGTTGTACTTTTTGAGTTATGATGCGTTAGGTACCACCTCTGAGCTGACGCCTCCCCCGGTCCCATCTCCGGGTATCCAACTGCTGATTCTACATCTCCACCTGGATCTCTAATTAGCATCCAAAACTCAACACGCTCACAAATCAAACGGCTAGCACAGGGCTTTTGGTTTTGTTTTTTATTTTGATTTTTTTGCCACTCAGGGGACGAAGACTGTATCTGAGTTAAGTTCAGGCAGAGAAAAATGAGATTTGCATTTCTCGTACACCCGCTCTGTGAGTGCACACGGAATGCCCCGTTTGCAGCGTGTGTTCTCCCCCTTTTCATACTCAGCCCTCCCCGGAGCTACGGGCAGCAATTAGGATCCATTCTGCAGGTGAGGAAACTGAGGCTCGCTGAGGCTGCCACTCGTCCGAGGTGGAGAGGCAGCGTGGGGACTGCCTGTGACAGTTTGCTCTGTCGGCTGACCTGTTTCAAACACAGCGTTTATCCTGGGATTATGGCCTTGGCTGAAGCCGTCTTTCCTGCCATGTGGCACTTGGGGTCGTTCCATTCCTGTGGGCAGGTGGGTTGCGGGAAGGAAGGCCGCTGGCCAGGAACTGTGACACAGCCGTGGCCGGGGGCCAGACACAGTCCGGATCTCCTCCTCGAACTGCCCTGGCCGGTTCACTTGGCTCATCCCGAACGGGCCCCCTCGGACAGGCTGTCCCTTCCCACGTCCAGGCAGGGAGCAGATGGTGCACACGCCCGGGGCTCAGGGAGGGTTGAACGAAGGGGCGGGCGGGGTTAAGGGGAACCCGCGTGAGCGAGTGAAGGATGCCAGACCTGGAGGGAGCAGCCTCCAAAATTCATGTCCGCCCAGAACCTCACACCGTGACCTTATTGCTGACAGCATCTTTGCAGGTGTAATTAGTTAAGGGTCAAGATGAGATCACACTGGCTCGGGGCATGCCCTAAATCTAACGGTGTCCGTATAAGAAGAGAAGAGACACAGACACACACGGAGAAGGTGACGTGAAGATGGAGACAGAGATTGGGGCGATGCATCTCCGAGCCAAGGAATGTCGAGGACTGGGGACCACCAGGAGCTGGGAGAAGCAGGAAGGAGCCTCCCTGGAGCCTTCAGAGGGAGAGCGGCCCCGTCCACACCTTGATTTTGAACTCTGGTCCCCAGAGCTGCAAGAGAACACGTTCCTGTTGTTCTACAGCCCCAGTTTGCGGTTGGCTACGGCGGCCCCAGACTGTACTACGAAGGGCTCCAAGGAGTCACTACACCTGAGCGCAAGGTGAGGGCACATCCACAGACCCGGCCTGGCACCATCGTGGTAGCAGAGGCCCGTGGAGCTGGGAGCCCACTGGAGCACACAGCCACGGCCAACGCTCGGCCTGGCAGGGGGCAGCCAAGGGGACTGACCCCCCACGGCCCCCCGAGCTCCCTCACGTCTCACCCTTCAGCACTGCTGGAGCCTCCCCTGGCCAGCAAGAAATGGGAGGTGACCAGGCCTCCCAGCGCCAGGGCAGGGTGGCAGCAAGACAGAGATCTGGAGCGGGAGCAGGAGTACCCAGCACACGGGCCTCTTCTCAGCATCTCTCTATCCTCCTAGCCTAGGCTGCTGTTTAAATCTTTTAAAAAAGAATCCTATCTCCTTTTCAACTCTGGAAAAGTCCTTAAATGATGTACAAGCTGCCCCCGTGCCCTGTAATCTTTCCTCCGCACCCTTTAGTTTGCTCACTCTGCGCCAGCCCGGGCCTCCTGGCTGGTCCTGGAGCATGCAGACACCTCACTGCCACAGGGCCTTTGCACCTGCTGTCCTCTCTGCCCGAAGGCTTCTGCCCCGGTTGTCTGCATGATTTTCTCCTCAAGTCTTTCAGATCTTTGATTCAGTGGGTCAGCCCTCAACCTGGGGCAGTTCTGTCCTGCAGGGGACATTTGACAATCTCTGGAGATTCTGGTTGTGACAGTTGATGGGAGAGGATGTGTGGAAGGTAGAGGCCAGGGTTGCTGCTTAGCCTCCTGCCCCACAAGTGCATCAGCAGGAGCCAGTCACGGTCTTAAACAACAGGACGCCGGAACTGCCTGTCATGCAGCCTGGCTGGCTGGGCGGTCCTGCCGAGAGACGGGTGAGGATGACGTGGCTGTGGCCCCCAGGCGCTTTCCCATTCCCTCCCCTCTCCCCACCTCCCATCCCCCTTTTCATTTTATTCTATTTTCTCCCCTCTGCAGGCAGAGGCCACCGGCGGGGTTGGGGAGATAGCAGGGACCAGCAGAGCCCCGATCTCAGGCCAAGGAAGGTGTGGGAGGAAGTGGGACCCTCCGCCAGTGTCCTGTCCCAGATGGTCAGTCAGATGACGACCACTGGACCGGACGTTGGGACACTCCCTTCTCCACCGGCCCCTGTCCTCCCCGCCCTGGGGACTCTGTGGCTCATGTCGCCTTCCCGCGGCAGCTGCTGGAGTTTCACAGCTGAAGGTCTTGGTGCAACTTCATTCAGCAAGTTCCCTCATTACCAAAGCGTGTCACAGCTACTTTTCTGACATCTCCGGGAGGGGAGGCCAAGACAGCGACGGAGAAAAGTCAGTGCTAAGCAGTATTTCCGGGTGATGTCTACGTTTCTCTGCCCTTCTGCTCCTCGACCCTTGCCATGAGTTCGGCCGGCCGGCGGGGACGTGCTTGCGATGAATCACACTTTATCTGGCTGACAATGCAAGACGCTGCCCACACTTGGCAACGTCCGGTCGTCCTCGGCCGGGGACTGCTGCCCGCTCGGGGGCTGGCTGTGCTGACCGGCCGCCTGGCCGGGCTCGGGGTGTGGGAGGCAGAGGAGGGGACCGGCGGGGCTGCCCGCTCAGGCTGGCGAGACAGGCAGGGGCCGGAGGGGGGCAACCGGGCCAAGGAGGGCACCCTCCTGACAGAGGGACAGGCCTCGCCGCAGGCTCCCAGTGTCCTGGTTGTGGACACAGGCTGGCATCCGCCCAGTGCTGGGTCCTTCCCTGCTCACAGATCTTTTTTCTCTGTGAAATGAGGATTCAATTTTTTCAACAAATACGTCCTGTGCCCCTACTATGTGCTGGACATTTCTAGCCAGTGGACACACAGAAGTCAGAGAGGCCAGGGCACTCCTCCCCACGTGTGGGAAGAGGTGACAACACACAAGGGTATCACTGAGCGATCAGTGCTACCATAAAAATAAAATAAGAAAACCTGACCAAAAATGGACATGGGGACCTCTCTGGAGAAGGCGCGTGTGGGCTGGAGATTTGGGGCAACAGGCTTCCAGGAGGAGAGAATCTATAAGAAGAGCTAACATTAATTAACTGCCTGCTGTATGCTAGATTCCATTCTAAGAGTCTACGTGTATTGATTCTTTGCGTCCCTGCACACACCATTCTGCAGGTGAGGAAAACCGAGAAACAGAGAAGTCAAATAACTGGTCCAAGGCTGCACAGCTAGTAGGAATTAGAGCTCGATTTAAAAGCAAGCATCTAGCTCCAGAGAAGCTCCACTTCACCTCTCTCTTATCCTGCACTAGGGCCTGGAAGTAGGATCGAATTTGTCCTGTTCTAGAAACAGAAAGAAGGTTGCAGCTACAAGGTCAGAGAAGGGGGCAGCCACGTGTCGCGCAGGCAGAGAACGGCATTGGAGATTCGTCGGGAGGATTAAATAAGAAAACCGACAAGCGCAGGCAGGAGCCCAGCGCCCGCGAGTAGCAGGCAGGCGTCGCAAGCCGCGTCCAGGCGGAAACCTGGGCTGGCAGATGGGAGTCTGCGGAGGGCCAGGCAGATGGAACGCGTTAGCCCCAGAAGGGTGTTTACGAGGGGTCTGACGGGGAGAGCGGGAGAGGCTTCCAGAATGAGAGCCTTAATCAGACCCGACCACGGCGTGCATGCAGCTTCCCGCCACCGCGCGCGCCCGGGGTCACCCGCGCCATCTGCCTGCCCTCTCCTTAGCCGTGGTGCCTGAGATCCTGCAGCCCCGGGATCCTGGGCGCTGCGCTGTCCTGCCAGGGGGAACTTTGCCCATCTGGCTGCTCTTGGAACCTCCGGGCTCGGAAGAGCTTCCTTGAGGGAGAAGCTGATTTCAGAAGAAGCAACTGCCCCTGAACGCCCGTGTTCTCCCCTGGCACGCTCGCTCTGTCACGGGGAGAGGAGGGAAGGGGGGCCATCATGCGGAGGGCCGGGCAGCCAGGATGGACATTGTCCCACCACGCGGATCAACACGGGAGTTCAGGGAGGCAGGTGCTGGGGCCCCGGGACAAGCCCTGCTGGCCACGGAGACACCTGTCTTCATTCCGAGAGCTCCAGTGTGTGGGGGAAGCTGGGACACCGGCAAATTTAATTTCCAGCATGTTGTCATAGGGCCGGGCCAGGACCATCACCTTGTTTTTAGGACAAGCAGAGGAGCTCGGACTCAAGGAACCTCCTCCCGGCTCCACGCCCCACTCACGACGCCGCCATGTGTCTGCTCTTCCTGCACCCATGGTGGTCGCCCCTCTAGCCCCTTCCCAGCTTCCTGTACCCACCTCCCTGAGAAAATAAGCCGGAAGTCCTTTCCTTTGGAATTGGAATAAAGTCCACCATGCCCACCACGGCTCACAAAGTGCCCAGGGCTGCGCCTGGCTCATCTCTGTGGTCTCTGCCCGAGCTCTGCCCCAGACCCACGTGGAGGAGTTTCTCCTTGTTCTCATCTTAGAGTCTTTGCACAGACCGTTCCCTCAGGGTAGGAACACGCCGCCCTGGATCCTGACCAGACTGCTTCCTTCTCTCCATTCAGGTCTTGGAAGAAAATGTTACCTCCTTAGAGAGACTTTCCTTGGCCTCTGTAGAGTATCTACCTGTGACCTGTCCATCCGCCCATCCCTCCCTCCATCCGTCACCTGTCTATCATCTATCTAACGGACCTGTTTATCACCTATCTTATTGTCCATCCATCGTCTGTCTGTCCAGCTCCATCCCTGCCTCCATCCAGGTAGGACACAGTATCTTGAGCACGGGGGACTAGACTGTCACGCAGGTGCCGGCCCCACCACCCACTGGTTGTGCGAAAATGACTTGACTGCTCCCTCCTCCGTCCCCTCCTCTGCCCGCGAACAGAGCCCCCTGTGGCACTGCCCTGAGGGTTCACGGGTTGCCCCACGTAAGGCGCTCAGCACAGGGACTGGCCCCAGCCGTGCGAGCTGCAGTTTCCCGGCTGAGTCCCCCACAGCCCTCGCTCTGTCCCTCCCTTCCCACCACCCTGTTTTGCCGTCTTCGTGGCGCATGTAACTGAAATGAGTGTGAGGGATTTTTTTCTGCCTGTTTATTATCTTTCTGTGCATTTCCTGTGTCACCTTATCACAACGTAAGTGCCACGAGGACCAGAACCTCGCGTCTGCCTTGCGGCCTGGAACCCCACACGGCACACAGGGGCTCAGGAGCCGTCTGTTGAATGAACGACTTCCCACTTTCCCCGTGAACGTTCTCAACTGCGTTCTCCACCAAGTTCGAGTTTCGTGTCCCAGCAAAGCATTCCTGGGTCTGCACGGCGTGCCCCCTCTTCAGAAGCAGCAGTTCTGTGGTGATGCTTGTGTCACCTGGAACCTTCCCCTACAAGTGGGCCAGCCAGGACTTCCCGAAACGCTCGTGTTGTGGACCTGGCCTGCAGACCGTCCCGCTGATGCACGGGAGGGTGCAGACACGCTTGGTGGATAAGCTCCGATCGGGAAAAGCAGTTTCTCCCTTTTCTCTTAAGCTGGTTTGAGGGTTTTCACTATTCAACACCAGTGCCCTCCTTGGTAAAGATATGACAGGTGGCATAAAATGCTGCCCAGACTGAGCCCTGCTTCCCACGTTGATCTCAGCAGCGGGTCACACGGGGGCCAGGGATTATGGGATGTGGCAGGAGGAAAAGCAAACCCAGAAGAGGAGAACTGTTTTCCAAATTGAATCTTCCCCGAGGCAAACCAGACAGCCAGGTGCCAGTCTGGACCCTACCCCGGGCTTCACGGCTCTGGCCGGAAGTTTTCATCAACGCAAAGACCAACGGCAGGACCTCCCGGGGCTGGAAACCTGCTGTTCCCATTTACGCAAACCCTCATGGAGCCCACTTGGATTGAGGAGAATCTGGCTCATCAATAAATGGCCTGATCTTTGGCAAAAGTCTTTTATTAGCACAGAATATTCGTTTCCGCGTAAGACAGACGGGTCAGAAAACCTGATCTTTCCTGGCCAGCTGCAGGCATTTATTTTTGACCATCACCCTCTTATAGGAGTGAACAGGTGCCAGAGCTCCTACTGTCAAAGGCCTGGGGTCTTGTCTCTCCCGGAACTTTCTGCAGTGAGGGGAACAGCCTATGTGCACGCCGTCTGATACAGCGGGCACTAGCCACGTGTGACGAGCGAGTGCTCAAAGTGTGGCTAGAGCAGCGGAGGGACTGAAGTTTTCACTGCATTTGATTTAAACTAATTTAAATAGCAACGTGTGCTTGGTGGCTGCCATCGTGGACGGCACAGCTGTGTGCAAACCGCAACGCCCGTCAGTGAGGACGGCAGCATCCTCCCAGGCTCGACCGGGCCCACGGGGCCTGGTGATCAGGTAGACCTCGGTGTGAATCTCAGCTGTGCTACTTACCTGCTGTGTGGCCTTAGGCAAGTCACTCAACTTCTCTGGGCCTCGGTTTTCTGATTTGCAAAGTGAGACCTATCATACTTTCTAGAGGGAGCTACTTAAAATCCAAACCAGAATATCCCACGGCGTCCTGTGAGCAGGCTTTGCATGTGCGAGGAACAGGAAAGCAGCCACAGCGAAGGGACATCAGGGTTGAGGAGGGAAGGAGCCAAAGCTGAGAGGGATCGAGTGGGACAGGCCCGGTGGTCTAGGGCCTTGGAGCCTGTGGGCAGAGTTTTGTTTTACTCCGAGAGCTGCTGAGTGTTGGGCTGTTCTGTGATGCAGCATTATCCCAGCAACAGCTGTCGGGTACAAGCCTCGCCCTCCGACTATCAGCTAAAGACCCACGTCACCAGCCGACACGGTGCGGTGGACTCTGCCTGGAACAGCTCTCGGCCCTCAGCAGGGCTCCATCAGCAAGTGGCTGCTGTGACCACCGTGACGAGTGCCACCTGACTTTTACTGAGTGCTCGTATGTGCCAGGCATTTCTCTTTAAATCCTTGGTGGCATCTGTGTGACTTGTCTCTTTTGACCTCCACATTCGAGATATGAACACTGAGGTTCAGAGTGGTTGACTTCCCCAAGGTCATTTGGAGGGTAAGCGACAGAAAGACCCAACTCAAGTCAGTCTCGCTCCAAAGGCAGTGGTCTTTACTGCCACGCGAAGCCATCGTGTCCGGTGTCTCCCATCCTTCCACGGACACTGGGGACCCGCTGGCGTCTGCTCGGTCCCGGGCAGGACTTCTCCACCTCAGCGCTACTGACAGGTGGAGTCAGACAACTCTTCGTCATGAGGGCAGTCCTGGAAGTGGTAGGACGTCCAGCAGCATCCTTTGTTCCTACCCACTAGACGCCAGTAGCCCCTGCTCCGGGTGTGATGACCAAAAATGTCCCCAGACATTGCCAATGTCCCCTGGGCGTACAACCGCCCAACAGAGAGCACCTGGTCTGGGTCTACCTGGGTGGCAGGCTGAGCCAGCACAAGCGCTATCCCGCCTGCTTCCCAGGTGCTGCTGCATCGGGAACGCACACGATCGCACGGGGCAGGCGCGAGCATCCCCCACTTTGCAGACGAAGGAACCGAGGCTCAGGGAGAACCCCGCCCGTGGCCGAGTGCGAGCTCTTAGACCTGCCATTGAAACTGCGCCTTGAACCCCAGATGGAGGGGAGGCGGGCGCTAGGACCCCTCGTGCAAGGAGCTTCTTCCCCTTACGGTGGGGTCCCGGGTCCCGAAAGGGGGCATGGCTGGGCAACGTCACCAGCCTCACCTGGAGCCCAGGACTCCTGGATTCCAGGAATTTCTTTGTTCTCTTTAATTTCCTGTCATCTGAGAACCAAACGGCTCTTGAGGACAAAGATCTTCCAGCATTTCTTCCAAAGCCCCTCGTGTATGACAAGCACAAACGGGAAACTCTGCCCACCTTCCTACCCGGGGAGGGATGTCGCCCCAGAGGGGTAAGGCATCCTGCAGGTGCTTCTAGCACGTCAGGCAGAGAACTTCTCTCTCTTAAGGGCTCGGAGCCTGTGAAATCAATGGTAAATTTGGGACCTAGAAAGCTGAGCGCTGACGGGAGCCCGAGCTCAGGGGACGGCGGGGCTGTTGGCTGAGCAAGGATGCTTTCGACACACCGGAGCTAATGTAGGCGCCTTTGCTCACCGGGGAAAAGCCAGGCCCCCGCGTTGCCCGTGTGCATTATTTTTAGCTCTGCACTGGGATCCATTAGCTGGAATCGTGCCCCGGAGGTCAGGCAGGCTGCGCTGGAGACTCGATAGACGAACTTTCTCTAATGATGCTTTAAGCCTCAGCATCCCCGCCCCGCCGTGGACGGCGCCTGGCAGCCTGCGGCCACAGGAGCTCCCACAGACGGTGCAGGCGGGACTGGGGCGCTCAGGCCGGAGTATTCTGTGCCGGCCTCATTAGGATAGGGGGTGTGCACAGAGCACTGTGCAAACCGGGGGTGCAGTGCAGAGAAGGCGCTAATACTCGTTACTTCCCCCGTTAACTGGCTCGAACGTGCCCTCCTTGGAGACCACCCCATGCAGAGTAACTCCCGCCCAAGCCACTCTCTAGCGCAGCACCCTGCATGTGCCCTTCATTGCCCTTGTCACCCTGGCAATATTCTCATGCATGTGTTAGATCCGCCTCCCTCCATCACTAGGATGCTGGGTCCCATGACGGCAGGGACCACTCAGACACCAGGTCATTCATGTTGCTCTCAGCCTCAGTGAACTCCATCTCGTCCATGCCCTCGCCGGTGTACCAGTGCAGGAAGGCCTTGCGCTGGAACACGGCTGTGAACTGCTCCGAGATGCGCTTGAACAGCTCCTGGATGGCGGTGCTGTTGCCGATGAAGGTGCTGGACATTTTTAACCCCCGGGGTGGGATGTCACAGACAGCTGTTTTCACATTGTTGGGGATCCACTCAACGAAATAGCTGCTGTTCTTGTTTTGGACATTAATCATTTGTTCGTCCACCTCCTTCATGGACATGCGGCCCCTGAACACGGCAGCCACTGTTAGGTAGCGGCCATGGCAGGGGTCGCAGGCAGCCATCATGTTCTTGGCATCAAACATCTGCTGGGTGAGCTCAGGCACTGTCAGGGCCCGGTACTGCTGGCTGCCCCGGCTGGTCAGTGGGGCAAAGCCAGGCGTGAAGAAGTGCAGGCGGGGAAAGGGGACCATGTTAACAGCCAGCTTCCTCAGGTCAGCATTGAGTTGGCCAGGGAAGCGCAGGCAAGTGGTGACCCCACTCATGGTGGCGGATACCAGGTGGTTCAGATCACCATATGTGGGCGTGGTTAGCTTTAGGGTTCTGAAGCAGATATCATAGAGAGCTTCGTTATCAATGCAATAGGTCTCCTCTGTATTTTCTACAAGCTGGTGGACTGAGAGGGTGGCGTCAGATTACTCAGCTCAGGATCCCCCATTCCCCAACTGGTAGCTGTTTGTCCACCAGCTTCTGCAACATTAAAATAAGGCCAATAATGATACAGAGCTCTTGTAAAAATTAAATGAGAAAAAGAATATAAAGTGCTTAGCAAAACACCAAATGTATCCCAAAGATTCACAAAATGCCAATTTGCTAGTGCTTACAGCTCCTACTAAAGGATTCTTTGATTTCATTAACTGCCATGAAACTCTTATAAAGTTGAAAAAATGTTTTCTGGTATTACCTATGATAATTACAACTCATTCCTATTTAACTAATTAGTTTTATTGGATCAAGAGTAACCCATATGTGAACTTCATGATGTGTACCTCAACAAATAAGAAAATTATTATTCATAAATTAACAGTATTGAATCAAAGATAATTATATGGGAATGAGCAGCTTTCTCAACTAACTTCTCATCAAACTAATCACGGGGAAAGCAAGGCTTTTATTTAAAAATAAGAGAATTGGGCCAGTTGTGGTGGCACACACCTGTAGCCTCAGACACTTTAGAGGCTGAGGCAAGAGGATCCCTTGAGCCCTGGAGTCTGAGGTTGCAGTGAGCTATGATGATGCCACTGCACTCTAACCCAGGCAACAGAGTGAGACCCTGTCTCAAAAAAAAAAAATAAAAAATAAAAATGGAGAATTGTTAATAAAACTGGGAACTTTTACTAATCTGGGGAAATTTAAGCATGAAACGTTTAACCATGAGAATTAAACTCACTAATCTGCAGAAATGCCTACTGTGTAATACTATTTAACATTTAACTTGCTTCTGGCACTATTCAAGAACAAATACCTTATTCCACAAGGTAACTAGCCTTTGATCTATAAAATATGGTCTTTAATCATAAATGTCTAGGTTAGAAAGTCTTATAAAGCAAAATACTCTAGAAAATATGTTGGAATCAGTTCAGAATTATCTAAAACTTGGATCATTATTAGTGATCTTGAGCAAGATTTCTTCCTGGACATTTATAGCCATGTAGAGTTTTATGTTCATCAATTTTGCATTTGAAGTACAAGATCAAAAGATTGATATTTCTAATTCATCATACAGATATGTAAAATTACAAAAGAGATTTATCTGGTATATATCACATTTCAATCTGGTTTCTACTAACACGTATCTAAAAAATAAAAACCAAAAAGTCCTAACTGTTCAAGCATGTAATTAAAATTCAAAATTAGAAGCCTTCTGAAAGAAGTTTGATAGGGACACAGTTGGCCTGGTTCTTACCTTAAACACACATGAAAAAAATTTGTCTCTGTATTTATCTTCATTATAGTAAGGATATGAGAAAATGTGTGTTACAACTGCTAAAACTCTAGAACAACATGTGTAATCTGAAAAGTCAAAGCTGATTTATTTGAGACATTATTCAACAGAAATGGCACATCAAAAAGTAGTAAAATATTATGAGATTTTTATTGTAAGTAAGGTTCATATATTCCTTCAAAGGGAGGAGTTAGAAAAGTGAACATCTTTCAATGTCTTCAAGATTAACGGTAAGGCAGTCTGAACTGCCCATGTCACAGAATAGCAGAGGAATTGTATAACTTAATTACAGTCTGCACATACATATGCTCTGGTTTTTAGAGACAGTTTTTACTTTGGCTATTTATTCAGACAGTATTATATTCCCAACAATAATAATTTTTTTATTTCATCATCCTGTTTGAATCAGGTTTAAGCACACAGCTGCAGCCTGTTGAATTTTTAAGAAGCAAAGTCAGTCCAGTTTCATGAGTTTGAGCTTTTTATTCCTTATTTGAATTTATTTTTCCTGGAAAGGAAAAATAGTTATAGCAGCACCTGGTATAGTGCCATGAACATAGTGGAGGCTTAATAAATATTTATCACTGTTGAAGTTAGAAGAAACCCTGGTTTGCACTCTGCATGATATGTTGAATTAGGACCATATTGCTTGCAAAAAGCATAAACATTGGGTGCAGCATCTGAATCTTAGACAATTTTTGAAAATGACTATTTTATAGGAGGCCTAATCTGCTATAGAAAGGATAAAATGTTATTTATAACTATGATTAAGATGCATTGAAATCTAAAGAACTGTTTATAAAAGCAGCCTCTACAGAATGTTGGAAATTCTTATTCTTGTATTGTGATCTGATTGACCTTGGCAGGAGAGCCAAAAGAGAAGCCCAGCTGTAGATCTGTAGGAGAGAGGGAAATAAGCCAAGACCGGTGGGGACAGGACCAGCCCGATAGATTTGATTATAGACCTCACCTCAATTTCAACATCTAAGAGGACACACCAAACCTGAGTCTAAACCAGGTTAATGTTGTTAGTCATCATCCCAAGCCAGCTGGAAACATGGCACCAGGAATTGGTTATGGGGGAAATGTTATTATCCGATGGATGACAGCTTTATGTTTGGAATGGGAGGAGTTGTCTGGGTTGCAATACGGCGTTAGCCAGTGGGCTGCAGAGAGGAGAACATTGGGATAAGATCCAGATCCCCCAGAGAGAAGAGGCTGGCAAGAATAGTCAGCTTCTTGGGCCCAGACAATTTGGCCAGAGTTCAGGGCTGGAATCTATTACCAGGAAAGGATGAAGTGCAAACGAAGAACAGAGGCAAGAGTCTAGAAACACAGTGGGGTTAGGGTCAGGATCAAGGGGCTTAATATTGGTAGCCACGTAAATGTTTACATAGGACTCATCCAATAGCAGGTTTAGGGCAATAGATGACTTCCAGTCTCCATTTATTAATAGGAATGGAACTCCTAACATCCTGCCAAGCCTGGGTCTTATTTGAGTAACAACTTGATAGTGCTATGTCTATAAGTTGACATTATGTAGTATCTGCTGCTAGGCATGGCTATGTAAGAGCTGTCAATTTGGGGCATTAATTTTTTTATTTTGGAAGAAACTTAAACCCAAAATTATATTAAAATTGACCAGTCACTTATATACTAGAATGTCAGCTCTACCAAAGGAATCTTTGTCTTTTTGTTCACAAGTATGCCATATGCCTAGCTGGCACACAGTGCTTAGTTAGTATTTAACTGGTATTTATTGAATTAAGAATAAATTAATCAATTTTCTAACCATTGCCATGGGGTCTGCAAAACTTGGAGGTGACTCCCCTTTCTAGTTACACTGTATTTCAATTTTTTAAAAATAATAATGATATTGCAATTCCAGATCAACAAAAGTCAGAGACCTATCAAAGGGTTTTTATGCCTTTATTACTTTAAATAATAAGAGAAATATTACTATTTAGCTTAATAAGAAATCCAAAAGGAGGGGATTATGATGGTTAATTTTATTTGTCAACTTGACTGGGCCACAGCATGCTCAGATATTTGTTCAATCATTATACTGGGTGTTTCCACAAGAGTATTTTTGGATGCATTTAACATTGAAATCAGTAGACTTGGGTAAAGCAGATTGCCCTCCCTAATGTGGGTGGGCCTCATCCAATCAATTGAAGGCCTGAATAGAACAAAAAGTCTGACTGTCTCATGAATAAGAGGAAATGTCTCCTGCCTGACTGCCTTTAAGCTGGAACATCAGGCTTTTTTTTCTGCCTTTGTACTCTAATTGCCCGTGGCTCACACCTGTAATCCTAGCACTCTGGGAGGCCGAGGCAGGAGGATCGTTCAAGGTCATGAGTTTCAGACCAGCCTGAGCAAGAGCGAGACCCCGTCTCTACTAAAAAAAAAAAATAGAAAGAAATTAGCTGGACAACTAAAAATATATAGAAAAAATTAGCCAGGCATGGTGGCACATGCCTGTAGTCCCAGCTACTCAGGAGGCTGAAGCAGTAGGATTGCTTGAGCCCAGCAGTTTGAGGTTACTGTGAGGTAGGCTGATGCCACAGCACTCTAGCCCAGGCAACAGAGTGAGATTCTGTCTCAAAAAAAAGAAAAAAGAAACATCAGCTCTTCCTGCGCCTGGGGCCTGCCAATCTTTGCACAGGAACTATACCACTGACTGGTTCTCTTGGGTCTCAAGCTTGCCATGTGCAGATCTTGGGACTTGTCAGCCTCTATAATTGCATGGGCCTCTTCCTTATCAAATATGTATACATTCTATTGGTTCTGTTTCTCTGGAGCACCTTTACTAAAACAGGGAGTTGCAAAGTTGGTTAATTCAGTAACTCAACAGCATCAAGGATTTTTGCCACTTTCTTTTTCTACCACCTTTAGCATCGTGGCTTGCTGACTTATGCCGTTTCTCTTCATGGCCCAGGTGGCTGCAGCAGCTCTAAACATCACTTCCTAACCTAGCCACATTCAGAGTAAGAATAAAGTTACTGTTTCTTCAAACACAATTCTTTTTAAGAGTGAGCCTTTCTGAGAAGCAACCTCAGCCAACTTCCCCTTATCTTTCATTGGCAGGAAAGATCACATGACTCTTCTTAAACCAGTCTCTGAAAAGCAGAATAGAATTACCATGATTGGCTAAGAGTAATCAGATTTATCCCTTTGAGACAGAGAATCTGAGTCACTTTTCCTGAGCCAATGGCTACACAGAAGGTAAACAACTGAACAAGTTTTACAATAAGAAAGAAGGGGGAAATAGATTTGCAAGCAAACACCTTCTTGCTATACGTATCCTACTTTTAGCCCTCCATTTCCAGGCACATGGGAATCTTGAATTTTCGTAATTGTCCTGAAGCTCAAAATTGACTTTTCTCACCAAGTGATTAGGAGCTATAGAATCCTGGAGTCCACAGCCAAGAAGATCTCCACCTGCTGCTTCAGAACTGAAACACTCCCTCTCTTAGTCTGTTCCTCCTGCTATAACAAAATATTTTAGACTGGGTAATTTATAAATAATAGAAAGTTATTGCTTATATTTCTAGAGCCTGGCAAGTGTGAGATCAAGGTGCCAGCAGATTCTGTGCCTGGTGAGGGCTCTCTGCTTCACAGATGATACCTTGTTCCTGTGTCTTCATGTGGTGGAAGAGAGGGAAGGGACAAAAGGGATGGACAGGAAAGGCCAATCTCTGAAGTCTTTCTCATAAGGATATTAATTCCTTTCAGAAAGGTGGAGCCCTTATGACCCAGTCACCTCCCAGAGGCCCCACCTCCTAATATCACCACCTTGGTCATATGGTTTCAACATTGAAATTTTGAGGGACATATATATTCAAATCATAACACTCTCCCAGCACTCATTGGATACCCTCCTTGGGAACTGACCTCAGCTGAAGAAAGAAACCTCATACATCAAGTTGCATTGGGCGGGGGAGCAAAAAGGCACAGTCTGCTTTGCCTCAGTGCTGAGGTCATCCCAGTTCCAGACCTTCCTATGACACTGGATGAGGTCTGTATTATGGCAGCATTGTAATTCACTCTCTTCTTCCACCCAATTCTGCTTTTTACTACCCACCCCCAGCCCCAGCCCCTTACCCCCACTCCAGTATAGCTCCCAAGAGCCTTCCGAAATAAACCTCCATATTTAAACCTTCTTCTCAGAGCCTATTTTCTGGGAACACCAACCTGCTCAGGAGCAGACCACAGAGGGGACTGCCCATGGTTTATGGGACTATCAGGTATCTGCTCCACCAGATGGAGATCATGATCTCCAGAGAAGGAATTATGGCCTATAGTGAAATATATTGCAATTTCTGTTTGTTTTCACTGGTGTACAAAAGTTCAAATTTAGGTTCAAATTTCTTTCTAATCTAGCTATGGAGTTAGATATATCAGGAAAAAAAAGACATGCAAACAAAATTCTAAACAAAAGCTTTAAGTAAAGGATTTGCAAATGTTGTTATTCGCCCTTTGTGCTAATATCTTTCATAAAAGAGCATAACTACCTTTGTATAACTTGCTTCAAAGACAATAAACGAAACAGATTAAATTCATCTATTCCCATGAGAAGGAAAAATGATTACTAGGCAATGCCTAGGATCTCAGGGCCCACTTGGAGATTTTTCAAAGGATGTCCCATAAATAACATCTATAATATGCAAGGCACTGTCATGGGAATACAAAAACGAAAAAGACATATTACCTTAAGAAGTTTACACCCTAGTGAAGTAGGCAGAGAAGGGAAAGATGTAGTGTGATGAATGCATGGGAGGAAGGGAACTATGAGAAGATCCAGCCTGTCACCTAAGTCAGCCTAGGGAATAGGAGAGGCTTCAAAAAGTAAGTCAATGGTGCACTTAGAAGAAAGTATACTTTCAAGGAGGAAGGGAGTTCCTGGGAGAAAGAGCAGCATATGCATAGGCTCAGAGATAAGAGAGAGAAGGACTTTTTCTAGAAACTGAAAATATTACCACTATTTCCAGATTCTAAAACAGTGCCTGACAAATGCTGAATACTCAATACAAAGATGTAGTGTGACAAATGAACAATGACATAGTTGCAATCAGTTGACACATCCAGTATAAGGAAGGAAAGTTGTGAGAGATGATATTGGAAAGGCACACAGGAATCAGTTCATGAAGACTCTTCCTAATCTGTCAATTTAAAGACTTTGAACTTTATTCCGAAAGGTATGAGAAATTTAAAAATTTAAGCATGGTGGCCATGATCAGCATTGCTGACAGCTATGCAGAGAATAGACTATAGAGACATGATCAAGGGCAGGGAGTCTAGTAAGGAGACCATCACAGTAATCTAGGCAACAAATACACTGTAACGGGGGCTTGAGAAAGGGCAGCAGAGATGGTGAGATAACAAAGATCGATGAATTCTGGAGATATTTAGTAAGCACTATGAACAAGATTTGGGTAACAGTTTAGGTATGGGTCCTCGGTGAGACATAGATACCATTTACTTTGAAAAATCATAAGAATTTTGTTGGCCATTTTGTGTCTACCATGCAGTGTAAATTGTCAGTTATCAGGACAGTGTTAGTTGTCCTTGTTCAATCTCTCTCTAAAAGGAAAATTTTCACAAAGTTATTAACCCCCAATATTACCATACCTTCTCTGATTTTCCCTCAGTTACAATTTCTTCCATTTCCATGATAATCCATGTAATAATGGTAAAAGAAAGATTTCTGATATCTATATTTTACAGGGTTCTTGTTTCATTATTTGATATCTCAAAAGGTAGTTCTTTGCACCAAATTTAAATTATTCTGAAGATATTAAAAGGTTAACTAAACATTACGAATGAGGAAACATGTATTCTTCATATTTCCCAATCCATAGTCTTCCTCAAGGGAAACTGTAGTGGGACCCAAGCAAAGACATTTACAGACCTAAGTGATGTCCCTAAGAGTGATAGGCTGGGATGTACAAAAGCAACAGGAAGGCCAGGATGGCCACTCTTTTGCCACCTTGAGGAGATGATTTCAGAGAGCAAATAGAGCTGGGAGGGGAAATACAAAAAGCTTTGCTCTCTTCCAAGTTCACTCCAGTTGTTGTGTTTCAATATTAGAACTTCTTATGATTGACATCAGCCCTCTATAATGAGTCTCAGGAATCTGCAAACTTAATTGCTTGATACTCCTATACAATGCCATTCATCAATAAGTTTGAGATGGGGTCAAGAGATGAGGATTTCAAAAACAGTTTAATATGATTTAGGAGAATTTATCATCATTACATTATTCACATAAATTACCCACTTTTCTCACAGATGCGTTCACACTAAAATGAATGTGAAAGAGGAAAAGTAAAAGCACTTCAATCCTAGTCTCAAGGCTAATCTTATATCTGTTGATATTTTCATCACCATTTATTAAAAATTTTAATTTCAATTTATTAAAGATTTATATTAAGTGAAATTGAAACATCTGGCATATCAGGCATCAGGTGACGTCATCAGGCAGCCATGTGCCACATCCATTCACAGCAGTCAGATCTGTCCAGCAGCATCAGGCTGAAAACCCTGCGGCATGTCTTCGAAGTGCCCTGTTTCCTGCTGCCTTGTGTGTTTTGCTGATTCCTATTATTTGGATCCCACTTGGGGTTTCTAATGTCTTTTCTGTTTGACTCTTGGCAGTGCTTCTTTAATAACACAAGAATTGTCTCCGAATCTATCAGACTGCCACCCCCACCTTACATTACATTTGAGAGCACCAGCAGATCTCCAGCATTGACTGCTACACACCCGGGGCTGCCATGGGTATAGCGTATGCAGTAATGATATTAGGATTCATCAGTGGCCATGGACATTATTCGCACCGAGGTTGGGCATACAATCTAAAACTGGATTGTGGTGAGTGTTACACAATGTATAAATGTACTCAATATTATTGAACTGTATGCTTAAAATGGGTGAATCTTAATTGTATGTAAATTTTACCTTAGTCAAGCTTGAAAGAAAAAAATTGGTCAGGCAATGGAAGTGGGTTGGACAAGTTTGGACTGACATTGAACCTATCCTAAGTATAAGTCAATACAGGGGGTACTGTCATCATGACAGGGGCTGACCACACAGAAATTCAGCTAGTTGGGGCAAAGTATGAAGTCTTTTAATTACATCAGTTTCCAGTTACAGGAAGAGTAGAAAACTATTAAAAACCAAATAAAAGATAGTGTTGGTGTTAGTAGCATTGATACAGCAGAGTTGACATTGGGATTATAAGACTAGGTCACAATTGCTGAGACAAGCATGGCAACAAGGAATTTACATTTGTCAATTTGGGCTTTAGGATATAAATGAACCCTGTCTAATTTAAAGACACAAAAAACGATTTAATGGAAAGGTGTGTGGTCATTCACAGAATCAAATTAAAAAGCTAAACAATCAAGCATCAGGTGGAACACTACAGGAACCAGGATGGTTCTAATAATCCAGTACTCAGGACTAATAAATAGTGTTATTGGATAGCTGCCATCAGACTAATCACTGGTAACTGTTTAACTCCATTCAGGACTTAATTTCCAGGGAGACAGTTGATTGTCCTTGCTTAGGCCAAGTGTCCATGCCTTGGCCTTAAAAGGGTAGGGCTCTTTCACTGAAATTCCTTACAAGATCAAATGCAGTGCGGGGAGGGGAGATTATTTCCCTGTTTTCTGTATGCAAATCAGTGTACTTTTACCAAAACAAGAAGAAAAAGATGCTGAACAGGAAACACACACACACACACAGATGTCCACTCTGCTAAGATATAATCAAGGCATGAAATTTGAAGTCCCTTTTCTGTATAGTATGTCCATTAAAGGTAGGACCTTGGCAACTAGACTGAGATTAGAGAATCATTATGGTTTCTCAGAAAAGAGACTAGAACAAAACAAAACCTCAATTCTGTAGGAGGACAGAAGTTACTACAAGAAAAACCACAGATTGGGAACAAAACACAATTTGAGCTTTATAAACAGGGTGAAGAAGCTCAAGGAAGAAAGATGCAGATGCAGAAAACTCAAGAGAAAAACAGGAGCAGCTTTGACTTAGAGAACAAAGACAGAACACAGCGAATATTCCTGGACAGCAAGGGTACCCTAGGCATATTACACCAGAGGTCAGGTCAAGAGCAAACTCTTTCTCTCTTATTATTCTCTGCCATCCCAGCCATGCCCCACAGTTGGTTCAGGTCAGTTTAATAAAATCTTTCTTTTGTTAGAATTAGCTCAATAATTAGGGATCAGTATTTATTAGCAGACCCAGTTGTGATTTTTTTCCCCAAGAAATTTTGAATTTTTCCAGGAAATCTCATTTCTTAAACTTTTAAGAAGAACTGATTAAATTAAAAACCCAGTGACAGGGAGGCTTTGAGTTTCTATGGCTTTGACATTTTCTGAGTGATATGAAAAGAATGAAATTCAGTTAAAATATGCAATAGTTAGTTAGTATCTACTATGTGCAGAGCACTGTGAAAGATACTGGAAATGCAAAGATGGACAGTGCTATGGTTTGAATGCTTTTGTCTCCTCCAAAACTTATATTGAAACTTAATCCCCAATGCAACAATGTTGGGAAGTGGGGCCTAATGGGAAGTGTTTAGGTTTAGAATTAATGCCACTATTAAAAAAAACTTGCAGGTGGGGTTTCACTCTCTTCTGCTCTTCTGCCATGTAAGGAACAGCATTCCTCCCCTCCAGAGGATGCAGAATTCAAGGTAGCATCTTAGAAGTAAAAACCAGGCCCTTACCAGACACCAAACCTACTGGCACCTTGATCTTAGACTTCATAGCCTCCAAAACTGTGAGAAATAAATATCTGTTATTTTTAAATTATTGAGTCTCAGGTATTCTGTTATAGTGGCACAAACAAACTAAGCCAGATACTCATCATCATTATCCTCAAGGTACTTATCACACAGAAGGGATATAGAAATACCAGCATTCATTGTATATATGAATGTAATATTTTATGTGTACTCAAAGATCATTATCACACAGCATAAGTACCTAGTCTACCCTGGGGAACTGGGAGTTGAATCTCAAAGAAGAAGTGACATTTGCAGGGAGACTTACAGGGGAAATAGGATTTTGACAGGTGGATGAAGTAGGTGATAGCATTGCAGTCAGAGATAAAAATATGCAAGATTTTGAGAGCATATGGCATGTTCTCCCTTGTAAACACAGGAAAAACTAGAATATCTTCCAGGAGCTACATATAGTACAATGTTTCTGGAGAAGGAATGGGAGAGGAATGATGTGGCTGGGAAGGCTTATTATAGATCACATATATCAGGTAGCTGAGGTAAGCCATTAAAGAATTCTGAGCAGGAAGCTACATGCAGAAAAATGAAGCTGGATCCCTACCTCTCACCTCTCACAAAAATACACTCAAGATGGTTAACAGACCTAAACCTAAGGCAGGAAACCTTAAGAATCTAGAAGAGGATGTTGGGAAGACCCTTTCAGACATCGGCCTAGGCAAAGAATTCCTGAAGAAGACCCCCAAAGCAATTAACACAGCAACAAAAATAAACAAATAGCATCTGATCAAATTAAAAAGCTTCTGCCCAGCCAAAGAAACTATCACTAGAGTAAATAGACAACCTACAGAATGGAAGAAAATATTTGCTCTTTACACCTCCGACAAAGAACTGATAACAAGAATCTACCTAGAACTCAAAAGAATTAACAAGAAAAAAATCAAACAATCCCATTTATAAATAGGCAAAGGAGATGAACAGAAACTTTTTCAAAGTAGACAGAAAAATGGCCAGCAAACATATAAAAAATGTTCAACATCTCTATTCATTAGAGAAATACAAATCAAAACCACAATGAGATACCACCTAACCCCAGTGAGACTGGCCTCTCAAATCCTGAAACAACAAATGCTGGCGAGGATGTGGAGAGACAGGAACACTCTTGCACAAACATTTCTTTAATGATAGTTCAGTCTTTTTACGAATCAAGGCCCAATCCCTTAGGAAGAAATCTTATGTACACTCCCTGAATATTTACTCCTCCCAGACTTAGACCTCTGCACAGCGTTTACCCTTACTTCTCTGAATCTTACTTATATCCTCCAGTGCAGCCTCACATCTTATAATCTTTCTGACTTGGATTTACCCTGTGGACTCTCGGCCCTTACTCTACTTGTCCATTCAGGTTATCTTCAGGCCCCTGCAGCCCCAGCCCTTCCACTCAGCCTGGTGTCATCTCTTTCTCACATTCGTTATCCCATCAATTCAGTCCTGACTGGCCAATGGTTTATTAGAATGAGTTATACAGTATTTCCAACATTATGAATGAACTGTTCTTCTCCCAGTTAGGTTTTGATTTCTATGAAATGTATGTGATGGTTTGTTTTGGTTGAGTATTTTGGAGAAGGTTTTGCTGAGTGAAATTCTGAGGATGGTTTTGTATACAGATGACCTGCTTTTCTTTACTTCCCAAAGATCAGTTGAACATATGTCTCCAGAGATTAGGAAGTTACCACACATAAATTTAGTCAGATCTTTGGGCACCTATCCCAAAGAGAAGTCAATTCGCCAGTTTCGGTTGTTTTCCTCTTCCTACAGAGCACTCAGGCTGTAGGCTAACAGCCAATTGTGTGTTTCAATCTGCCCATCAAATGTCGAAACAATAGCCATCACCATTTGTACTTCAATTTTCTAAAATACTAGTCTGAACTATTTTAAAGTTGCAGAAGAAAGTTTTTAATTCTGCTTTGTAAGCTGTATGGCTAGGAAAGTGCACGTTAGACTATTCATTTAGACGTGTTTCTAGCACTGCTTTGGGATATTTATCATTCCATATTCTCAAATATACTCTTTTGTTTTATTTTCAATGTACCAGAGTACAACAATATGTAATGAATGTCATATGAAACTCTAAAACACATTTTTAAAATATGATTAAATGAGCTTAATTCCTTTGTAAGAAGGATTTCTAAAATTTATCATCTTCCAATGACTCACTTTCATTTCTACCTTGTGGAATGATATTATTCTAAGAAACAGAAAGTGCATATTAGTTACTCATTAATTTATTACAATTATATCTGATACCACAGAGATTAAGGATTCTAACACTGGCAATGGATATAATTAAGTGTGGGTAAGTCTTCTATATACAAATTATGATACAAAGAACACACTGTTGGTAAATATATCTTCCTTGTTGCTCTTGTGTGACAACTTGTCATCTTTCTTACATCTTTTTCCCTTCATCATTTCTTAAATGATAGCTGCCTTACACAGAATACCAGCTCTACCATTTACTAATTGTGTAATCTTGAGCAAGTTATTTAACTTCTCTAGTTCTTAGCTTTTTACATCTGACAAACAGGAACAAAAATACAGCAACCTACATATAGATTAAATCAAATAATACTTGTGCTATATAGAACTGTTCATAGAGAGCCTCCAGTAAATGCTAGTTATTGTGTTACTATTATGCCTCCTCTGGATCAAGAAAGATAAATCTAATATGTTGTTCTATTTTAATGAGCATATTTTCATATATTGTTGATCTTTTGTTGCTTTATCTCTGTAGGTTAACATCATCCTTCTCATATTGGAGCAAATGCCATTGTCCTCTGACAAATTTATTTACCTCTAGACTTTTCTTTGTCCAAAATACCATGCATTCTGAGATCATATCAACATGCCTTGAAACATCACTCCAATCAATATCTCTTACTTCCTCGCACTTCCAACTAAATTCCTAAAACATATTGAGGGCAAGAAAAGGAATGCACCTATTTTATTGTTGCAGTATTTTGTAGTGTGCATAGATAAAGCAAATGCTCAACAAACAATTCTCTGTGATAATCACTCTGTCCCTAAAATTGCCCTGGGCTTTGCCACACTCACATACCTTTCCTCACACAATCCATCTTGCCAAGAATACCCTTCATCTTTGAGATACCTAAATTCTACACATAAATATGCTTCAAAGAGAAAGAATTCCTCTTCACTTCATCATTCATCATGCTTCCTTGCACACTAACCCCAAAGAAGAAAATTAAGTTGGTTGGCTTTTATCACAATAATTGAACCACATACATTTAATGATCAGTGCTTTAAAGGGGGAATATAAATAAATAATCAAGCAAAGACTAAGCACTCTCCACTCTCTCCTTCTTTCTAATCTTAAAGGATGTGTCCTTTTCAAGCAATAGAGGGGTATGATTTGAAACTCAGAGGTTGAAATTTACAATGCAGACCTACCACTGTACTTTGATTCTAGATTATTAAGGCCAAAAAAATCAGTTAATGGATTTTTCAACAAGAACAAACAGAGCTGCATAAGTATTACTTCACTTTGTTTCATATCATTATGCATTAATTCCTTAGAAACCTCCTGGGAAAGTTACTAAAAGAGGATTCAGGCATTCTGAAGGCACTGGTCAAAATATTGTAACAATTATATCTAATTTTTATTCCTTAATTACACTTCTTTCTATTATTGCAAGCATGCAGCATGACCAGGGTCAACCAAATTTGACATAAATTATACCACTTATAAGGCTCAACTTGCATCCAACATGATGACTCCAAAGGGAGAAGAGATTCTCCTTTTTTACTACCATTTCTGGCATTTACTGTTTGTTTGACTCTAAATATTTCCTGATTTATCAAATTCATACTTCTCATTTTAACTAGTCACCTGAATTCAATAAAAAATTGTAATAAATAAATAGCTCAAAGGCTTAAAAAATACGTAATTTTGACTTTAGGTACTCACCATGCTCCTAAATTTTCCTCAAGGGTTGGACACATATTACTCAGGAGGCCATCAATGCCCTTCTCACAGCCACATTACATCATTTAGACATAACTGTCAGTGATTTACCTCAATATTGTCAGTACTTTTAAATTTTTGGTCCACAATTGACTTAAGTGTCCATTAATTAATAAATGAATAAAGAAAATACGGTATATATACACATTATAATACTCCTCAGCCTTTAAAAAGAAGTAAATTCTGTCATTTTTGACATTGTATATGAACCTGGAGAACATTATATTGAGTGAAATAAGCCAGGCACAGAACAGCAAATACTGTATGATCTCACTTGTATGTGGAATCTAGAAACGCTGAACTCATTGGAGTAGAGAGCTGAATAGTAGTTACCAGGGACGGTGCAAGTGGCAAGGGGAGTGGGAGGGAATGGGAAGTTGTTGGGTAAAGGACACAAAGTTTCAGATAGACAGGAGGAATAAGTTTTGAGATTCATCGCACATCAGAGTGACTATGGTCAATGACAATGCATTGCTTATTTCACAATAACTAAGAAGTAAATGTCAAATGTTTCATCATAAAAATGGTAGGTAAAAGAGGTGATGGTTATATTAATTAGCTTGATTTAATCACTTCAAATTGTGTGTGTATATATCAAAACAAACTGTATCCCATAAATATATAAAATTATGATTTGTCTATGAAAACAATATTAATTTTTAAAATTTTTTCAAACCCTGATCCATGGTACTCTCCCCCCTCATTTCCTTAAAGAGCTTAATGTTAACTATAAGAATTGACTTAGGGCTCTTAATATTATAACTATTTTTATTTGACCAATACTTTTAAATTAATACTCTTACAAATGGTGCAATAGGGTTGGTCAGAAAACTCAATGAATTATCTCATAACATCCTTCTCTGCAAAGAATATATTTCCACTGGTTTGAAGGCAGTTATCTCCCAACTCAGGGTGAGTTACCTTCCTATCTAGTACCATCTAGCACCATGCCCAGAAAGTTAATGAATAAATTATATCCCTGTTATTACCTATAAGGCCAAGTCTAGTTTTGTAGTATAATTCCTCCAAAGATTCCTTACACTAATATAATCCCTAGCCTCTTGTTCGGGCATGAATTAATATGCACAAATTCCTTACAATAAACACAAGACTGGGCTTTACTATGGGACCATTAAAACATGTGTATATAATCTCTCTAATTAAAGTATGAGATCAGTTAATACAATGACTGTGTCTAATAATATTTATCCGCTTTGCGCCTAGATAGTCACCTTCTTCTTGCTTAGTATTTGTTTTGTTTCCAAGGTAGAAACAGTAAAGGTCCTCTCTCTTAAACCCAGACTAATTTTTCAACCATTTATCTAACAGCTCCACATAGATGGATTATGAGCCAACACTGAACTCTATAGTTTCTCAAGAGCCCTATCTCCCTTTACTCTCAGTCAATTCCTCTCCCCACAAGCTAACCCAATTTTGTTTAAATGACATAAGCATTTATACATTTGCTTAGGCCAGAGATCTGGCTTTCATCCTGATTCTTCCTACTCCTTCATCCTTCACATCCACTCCATTACCAAGACATGTTGATTATGTGTATAAACAGACCTCAACTACATGCATTTCTCTCCCTCTCCTCCTCATAAGTTCAAAGCACCTTCCTTTCTTCACTTGGGCTACTGTGGTAACCTAGTTATTGGTCCTCATGTTTCTCCTCTTGTTTCCCACCAAACTAATTGCCAAACAATGCCCAGAATGAGAATTTTAAAAGTTATATCTGATTATGCCATTTCCTCTCATTCCCTTCTTTTATTGTTAATATTCTTCAGTGGCTTCCCACTGTACTTCAGATGAAATCCAAGGTTTTACCAGGACCTAGAAACTCTGCATGAGCTTCCTTTTGCCCAGCTTTTCATAATTCTCTCTTATGATTCTCCCTTTCATCCACTTTGCTACATCCAGTATGGCTCAGTTCCTTGGGCATTCTGAGCTCTTTCAGAAGCTTTCCACAAACAGAGTGTTTTGCTTATTAAAATACTAATACAAAACAGAGTCTCCCACTGTGACACGAAAATCTAGTCACAGTGATTGGGATAAACTTGGGCTAAAAGGATTCAAGAGCAGGGGATTAAAAAATAAATACCCAAAGCAACTTTACAATTGTGAATGTTCATAAATTCAAATTGGGAAACTGCTGCCAAAAGCATGTCTCCAGGTCAGTGATTTTTAAAAGTATGACTACCAAATCCCAGTATTTATATCATTGATGTTTATTATGTGACCAAATATATACTGTTGTAATCCTAGTACTTACTGATTACTGTTATGATATCTAATTTACACTGGGACATCTCAATTGGAGCAGTGCCAATCTTTCTCTTTTTAAAAAGTCAGCAATATATATTTTTGAATATATTTTTCCTCTGATTTGGAATTCCAAATTCAAAAAGAAAGTCTTACACTTTCTAAGTGAGATTCTCCCAAATTAAACCATCTCCATGTTAATGAACGTAGCATATGATCTTTTGAAGCCATCTCTTTACTATATAAAGCATAAAAAGGTAATGATTTAAAAAGGAGGCAAAGTCACAGAGAATCGTCATCTTTTTACTGCTAGAATTAAAATGTCTCCTGCTCAGTGTTTCTGTCCCTCATCACTGGTAACACTATCAAGCAATTTCACCTTGATTGAAGATAATGGACAAGGTCCAGTTTTAAAACCACCATAAAAGTTCAAAAGTGCTCTGAGCTGGACAACTGTGCTGAGATCACATAACACCTTAGACCAAGGAAACTAAATACAGCCAAAGATTTCCAATAAAAACAACATTGCGAACTGTCACCAAATTCAGCTTCCTACTGAATAGCATATTAATAATTAATTAAACAGGAAAATGCATCAGACAAATAGGCCTGGGACTCTTCTGAGAGATGTTCAGTCAGGACATGTTTTCAAGTAATGTCATGAAAACATGGTTGGGGCAAATTCTTCCCATTCTATAGTTGGCTAATATAGGTAAGAAGCAAGGCAGTTAATGTGTTACAATGGTATAGTCCAGTAAAACTGCTAATATAAAAATGGTGCAAGCAAAAGTTAATTGTTTTTTCTAGAATTTGTTTAATTTTTGTATATTGTTCTTCAATATTAAATAACTATTATTCCAGGTACTAAAGTTGGTGCTAAATGCGATGAAAACCTACTCTCTCCAGGAGCTCACAATCCAATGAAAAGGAATCCATACATACATTATCAAAGTTTAATGTAAAAATTGATATAATAGAGGAATACCAAGTAAACAGGAAAGAAATTCTTCACATAATTCAACTAACCACAGAAAAGGTATGTTGCATATATGGGGCTGAGGAGAGTAGTCTGCCAAAATTACTTCAAGAGAAATTGACATTTGAACTTCCTTTGGTGGGCAAAAGATGTTATGCAGGACATGAGGGGCCTTTTCTTAAGAATGTGATCCTCTTATCTGAGAATTACAAATAATGGGCATATTTAGCTATCTAAGAATGGGCATTTAATAAGTCATGAATATTAAGTAATAATAAAAATAATAATGAGTACTCATTGGGAATTTAGTTTTTACTTCCAAATGTTATATATAGATTATTGCATTTAATCCTACCGGGCAGATGCAATTGTTTTCCCATTTTTCAGATAAAAGGCCTCAAGGTACTGAATAGCTAAGTAACTTCCTCAAGTTAAAACATCAGTGACAGGATTTGACCCTGAATAGTCGTTTGAAAATTATACATATTTTATTCTAAAAATCTTTGTAGAATTAAAAAATAATAGAAATGAAAAATGAACTGGCTGGAATTAACAGCAGATTTGATACTACAGAAGATAAAATCAGTGAGCCTGACAGTGATGAGAGCTATTCAAAATGAAACAAAGAGAGAAGAAAAATACCCAAAATGTAAGCACAAGAATCAGTAACATGTAATACAATAAACTATAGTTACAAAAAGCATACCAGTATTTCAGGGGTAAGGGTTGGGACAGAAGATCATGTTGTTCACACAACTATATACATTTATCAAAACCAATTATAATGCACATACAAAATTGGTGAATATTACTGTTCATAAATTATACTTCCATAAAACTTGTTAAAGAAAAAAAGAACTGAACGATGGTTAACTCACCATTTGGCTTAAAAGATGGTGATATAACTCGTGAAAATCAGAAAGTTGTAATTTATGTGGTTCAAATAATAAGTTTTAAGTAATGTTAAAGATAAGAGAAGATCTTGTTTCTCTAAATTTCACTGTTGGAATATATTTGAATATTAACTTCTCTGGGTGACTTTAGTATATCAAAGTCTTACGGAGGTAGTATAATACTCTTTATTATATAACCTCCAAATATATTTTCAAATATCTATCACAAGACTGCACACATAATGATTGTGTTGCACATATTAACTATTGCCAATGATCCAAATAGTCAATCACAAAAATAATTTAACATTACAATAAACTCAACCTATAATTTATTTTCATTTCAAATTCAAAATAAATCCTAAGACATAAGAACGCAAAAAAAGCATTCCACCATTGAAAAACAACCCTTTCAGAATTTTCCATTTAAGTGTCTGATTACTTGGAGGAGCCTAAGTACCGCTTCTATAGTATTTCATGATTTTATGATGTGCTTTGGGATTTATAGATGTTATTTTGTTGGTACCTCTCCACCTCATAATCCGCAATGGCAGTATCTGCCTTTTGTCTGTGAAATGTATAAAAGCACCCAGAGGTTGTTAAGTGGTAGATGCATCCAATAAATACATGAATCATAAAAATAAAAAAAAAATACAAACATCCTTGACTACAATAGTTTTAAAATTATGTATTTCATTAAACTTTTAAAGTTGTAGCTCCTCAAATCAAAAATTAGCATTCAATAGATTTCCTATGAGACATTTTATCATTTTAAAAAAGTTAAAATTAAAGATGGCAGGCATAATCAAATATTATAGATATTTCCTTGAGCTAACCAGTGAAATTTATTGCAGTCTGTGATACCACTAAACATATACCTGCCTTATTCTCACATTATCTTTCTTTTCTTTTGAAAGAAGCATAATATTTTCTCTAAAAGGAACAAGGTAAGTGACACCTTCCTTGAAAATGACAGTATGGCACAATACAAAGGGCACAGAATGAAATATGTTCTTTCCGTTTAGGCCAATACAAACTGCCACATGTTAAACGGCATGTCTATGTAATGAAAACAGAATGCCAAGGACATAAAGGGTTGCAATGAAATAAATCACACTCAAACTCTCTTACTACTTTATTATGCAAATGAATCTCATTTCAGTTTGTCATATTTGGAAATCAGGGTTTGAGAGAATGTTTAAAGCTTAAATCTTTCATTACTGAGAATATAGAACTATCCATTTACCACGTCAATGTATGGCACAGACTGACTTTATCAGATAACCCCAAACAACTCAAAAATTAGAGGAAGAAAAGAGGAGAAAGGTAATTAAATTACACTATTTTAAATGCATAATCTAAGTTGCAGTTTCTAATACATGAGCAGTTTATAAATAAATATCAATATTAAAAGATTAAATTTATCTTAACTTTTAGGCAGAAATTACTGAAACATCTTTTTTAAAAGAATAAAACAAAACCATCTGTAGATGATAACACTTTAATACCATAAATAATTATATTTTTCTAAGTTACTATAATAGCCTGCATCAGATTTCTTTGGAAATTCTATCTCAGCCCAGAATTTGTAAAAATTACAATAACAATTCAATTTACCCAAAAAGGAAAATTCAGTAAAAATTAAAGAAACTACAGTAAATTTCACTACTCACTGTTGATACCAAATTTCTCTATGTAAAGAAGAGTTAGTTTATAAACAGAATAGACCCATTTCAAGATTGCTTTATGTTTCTGACAGATGAACTTTATAAAATTTTTCTTATTGTCTAATTTGTTTCCAAATAGGAATAGTTTTCTTTTCAATCAATTAAAAAAAATGCAGTCTTGTTTTTTCCCTTCAAATACTAAAAAAAAATTCTTAGTCCCTTAAATATGCCCAGTAACTTAACTATTCTCAGCACCCTGGTACAGAAAATGCCAAAATTTCTTACAGATTTTTTCCCCCAGACTACTGACATCTGGGATTGTTTTGTATAAAATTATATTTATTTGATAATCTACAAGTCTTTTTGAAAAATAAAAATGAAACATTATGTTTGGTTAAGATCATTCAACATATCTTCAAAAGTCACGTTATAAGTTACAGTTTCCTCATGCGACTTGTTAAAAGAGGTAGAGAATGGATCTTAGAATAGGCACTATATTACTTGCTAAAGATAGGTAAGCTTCTCACCTATAAAATGAGGTAGCTATATACACTGACAGATGCTATGCAGAAACTAATCTGTCCCTGTCACTATTTTTCCTTAGGTACACTGACTTCAACATACAAACTTGGTGATAGATGACTATTAGAATTTACAACAGAACTTGCAGTTTATCAGCAAACCATTCGCAGATTTATAAAGTGACAGAGCACAGTATTTGTATTACAGTAGAAAATGCTTTGCATACATTTATAACCTCTACATTTTGAAATTCATTTCATCCTTCCACTGAAAACAGATCAATATTTAAATACATTTAGTGGTATTTACTTACTAAGATGAGCCAAGTATGTTTTCATCCTTCCAAATGGATCATAAAGTTTTATTTCACAGTATAACTTCTTTCTGAGCCTGTCACTTTGATTCCTACTGTTTCACTTGCCTAAAATGATACATGTTGGAATTCTGTTTGCTCTTGTGGATTGTAGTGAAATACGAGAGAGAAAAATGCTAATTTCTTCCAGCACACATTTGTTAGAATTGAGTGACAGTTTGAAAAAGCATCAGAAAGCTGAAATTACACCCTTTCAGTTCCTGTTGTAGAGGGGCATTCTGTGTGTCAGAAGTATTTGCCCTTCATAGCAAGAAAAAGGACAAGATTACTCACTAATTCTGCAAATGACATTACAGTAAGACATGATAAAATATATATTAATAGTAAATTAATAATAAGACTAGATAAATAGTAACTATCAAGAAAAAAAGTATATCAGGCTCTTCCATCTCAGGGAGAGGACTATTGGATATGAACCACTGGTCTGTATTTCATGCACCTAGATAAATATCTAAAAGCTAAAGGAGATAACCTGGTTCAGTGAATTTTAAAAATGAATCAATTTAAAAATAAAATATTATTTGAAATTTCTATTTAAAAGCAAAGCTTCTTTAGTTGAAAAGGAAGTTAAGGGCCTGGCCTGCTATTCCCAGATACCTCCTCAATATACTAAGTGTTCTGAGCCACCTTCATGATGTGTTAAGATTCTGAGAAACAAAGCTTGCAAACCACAGCATGACTCTAAGTACTTTGAAAGTCTACTTCTATTTTGTACTCACATTTTAAGAAAAGTGAGGTGACAAGTTTCCTAGGTTTATATGAAGAGTACATAAGTTTTTGCATTCATTTGCCTTAAAATGATAGTTTTCAACTCTTAAAGTTGCCAATAATTCTCTAAGATTCAAAAACATGTATCAAACTGCCCACTTAACACTCTTAGATAAATCCCCAAAAGGAACATCAAATGCAACATACCAAAGACTAAAATCATTTCTTTAGCAAAGTAACTGCTTAAGAAGTAAACCTGGGGCCACCTTGATTACCTCCCTCTCACTCACCCTCAAACAATTTCCAATGATCTGTTAGTTATGCCTATTACTCTTTCTAAATCTCTCTTTTTCAATTCTATCTACTCTTCCTATTTCCCATCTCTATTGTCAATAACTTAGTTCAGGCTCCCATTATGTCTGCTTCCAAGCTACTGCAATAATTTCCTAACAGATCTTCCTTCCTTTTCATAATTTCCAATCTATGTATTCACATAGCTGTTAGATATTCTTTTTAAGAGCATATCTGACCTTAGGGTTTCTCTGTTTAAAATCCTTCAGTGCTATCCCACTGTTTTTAGAATTAAGAGCAAAACCTTTAATATGGCCTGGAATGATTTGACCATGCCGCTATCCCTGTGTTCTCTGTCTCTCCAGCGCTGTCTACTCCTGCTTGCCCTAGGGTCTGAGCACAGACAAGATTATCCATTTACATGCTATTATATCATGTATCACAACCATAACATGCAATTCTGTTTCTAAAATTTATGTTCCATATTTGCTGGACTCTGTGGCTTACTCTTGTATCCCAGCACGTAATAAAATGTCTCATACAAATTGAGCTCCATGAGCCTCCATCTATTGAATTAGTGAAAAATAATCTGGGATCTGGGGAAGAATATAACCTACTCTTCATTTGATTTTTCACAGAATTTTGACCAGATTTAAACATTTTAATACTTTTAGTCTCTTTTCAGGAAGCATATCAGCTTCACTTAATGCCGAAATGGCCCTTCTCTACCTTTTTTTCTGCTTCATTATATCTTTAATGAGATTGAAGAATGTCTAGAATCATAGATATAAATGTTTTACTTGTGCATATGACATATATATAAAGATTCTATTAGAGAACAGTTATGATTTGCATTTGTATTTTCAAAGCTATTACTAAATAAAGGGCTCAACACTTCAATGTCCTTTTAGGCATCCAGGCATACCGCTACCGATTGAAGTTGACAAGCATTACAGAAAGGGTGGATTGTAGAAGAGGAATATGTATTCAGGTCACTAAATTTGCCAGAAACCATAATCTTAGATCCCTAACTCCATCTAGCATAAGTGAATCTATTTTTAATTCGTTCCTGGATATTTAGTTGTAAGTGCTTCTGGTTCACTTACAGATATTGATCTGTTCAAAAGCAAGGACATCTTTATTACCACATTAATTTTTGATCCTCTGTCCCTCAGCAACCTACCATATTATTTAAATAAGTGTGGCTAGCTGAATCACTAACAAGATTTATGAAATACATCCTTAAAGTTCAAAACCATTGATTTTGCGTAATTCATTAAAAGTAAATACAAATTAAATAATTTATTTTATGAGATTGCATATGAGCTTTTCTTGAATAGCTACACTAAAAGTAACCTAGATTTAAAATAATAAAATAGTACTAATAGTCAATTCAAAGTCTTCATTATATACTACTAAAGACTATGCAAAATGTTTAGCAGCTATAACATAATTTAATTCTAATAATAACCTTTTGAAGTAGGTGGCATATTATTGTGTTGTTACTATCTCTACTTAATACATGAGGAAACTAAGACATAGAAAGCTGAGATGCTTGCCACAGGTCACACAGAGCAAGGAGGCAAAGCAAGGATTCATACCCGGGTTGAATGCAAGCCGAGATGAGGGTTCAAACATAACTCTATAGGGTCTCAGACATAATGACAATGTAAGGAACCTCTTCAGCTTTCTCTTCTTTTGCTACTAGCTTAGTCAAGGAGGAAGAAGATGTAATGTTTCTGACTCTGAGAACTAGCAATCTCAGCAATTGAACAGCAGCTTAGAGAGTATATAGATAATAATCTGCCTTCTTACCTCTGAGAAATTTAGTTTGCATTAAATTCAGCACTCCATTGTAATGCTCTGGGGAGCCATGATTATATTAACAATTATTGAAACAACATTTTTGGAATATCTATTAAACGCATTTTGTTAGGGGAAGACTGAGGCATGAATACCAACCTCAAGAGCAAGCTAGTCCACAAATAGCAGTCATTGAAGGCATTATTTAAAAATTCGATACTTTCCAGGATTGAGATCATATTTCTCTAGAATATTAAAGGAAGACTCCAATAGGTAGTGGGTTTGAGTATGGTCTTGAAAAAAAGTTAGAATTTTAAAAATTGAAAATTTAATGGGGAGGGTAGTTTGCAAGTTACCTCTAAAATTTGAATGGGCACTTGGATGACCTGCAGATCTTGTTAATGTACAGATACTAATTCAATTTGTTTGGGTGGGACCTGAGATTCTACATTTCTTTAAAATGCTCCTAGGTAATGCTGCTGCTGCTGGTTGAAAGACCACACTTTGAGTAGCAAGGTAATTTTAAACATATAAAATAGTATGAGCTAATCTACAGTCAGAAAAGAATAATGCATTGTGTGAATAACAGTAGCACCCTTTCTCTGGAGAAGCAATGGATGGGGAAAAAAAGGTTTATTTAAATCAAATTATGGACGGCCTTAATTTTTTTTCAAGTACAATCGTTGCTTCCATTGCTTTCTCAAAGAAAACTATTCCCTTATATTGACAAAAGCAATGTCTAAAAGAATTTAAAGGTAAGTGATTTATTAATTTAGTTAAGGCTAACATGTCTTCTATTATAAGAGGAGGCAGGGCTCATGCCCTTAAAAAATTCTTTGGGTAGAATTATTTCAATCATTTATCCTAAGTAAGTTTAAACTTATTTTAAATGCACATTGATATCAATAATTTTTTAAAACTCTACTTTCATACCATTTTCAATCAAGCATTAAAGACTGTCAATTCATATATTTCCAGGGTTTCTTGCCAAAAATGTTATAAAAATATGCAAATTTTCTGAAATATCAAATGCTTGGCAGGAATTAATCACTTAATAGTATAGAATTAAATACATTTACTACATTATTTATTGTAAATAATACAACACAACAGATTGACCAAAAACTTGTTTCTGCAAGAAAAGCTAAATGAACATCTTTTGGTTTGCAAAATGAGCTATTACCTCAAACACTTATTATTGGTTCCAAATGGTTTATTCACTCAAACCAGGATCGCAATGCAGCCTGTTCTTAAGAGCAGAATTGTTTTAGTAGTTTAATTAAGGAAATACAAATGTTATTCTGATAAATTAATACTTTATTGTCTTAGAAGAAAATGTAGTTTAGGAAAAGGACACATCCAGATTTTATGAGGCTTGAAATTTATAAATTTTAAAAGACTTCTTTACAAAGATTACAATTGAAGATGCTTCATGATCATAAGGGAGACTAAACCTTAAACTTCAATAGCTTCATGGTAGATAAGAATCAGTTTAAGAACCATACAGAACACATTTAGTTATAGTATATAATCAATTGATTAATTAATTGATTAATTATTGAGTACCTACTATGTTCCAGCCAATATTAATCTAGACACTGAGAATGAAATGTTTAATAAAACATACAAAATTTTTACTTTTTTAGGACACATGTTCTAAAGGTGTTAAACACAATAACACATAAACGCATAAGACTAAATCAAAATATATAATAAGGGCTACGAAGAAATTAAAACAGGATAAAATGATAGAGAATAATTTGGAAGTGGCTATTTCAGCTGTTATAGTCAGGGAATGAATGTGTGTTGGAATGTGATATTTATTTATGCATTTTTCCTTTTTCTCCCCAGCTTTATTTAAGTGTAATTAACGAATAAAAATTGCATATATTGGCTGGGCGTGGTGGCTCACGCTTGTAATCCTAGCACTCTGGAAGGATAAGGATTGCTTGAGCTCAGGAGACCAGCTTGAGCAAGAGTGAGGACACCCCCCACCTCCACCGTCTCTAGTAAAACAGAAAAATTAGCCAGGTGTCATGCCACGCATGTGTAGTCACAGCTACTGGGGAGACTGAGGAAGGAGGATTGCTTGAGCCCAGCAGTTTGAGGTTGCAGTGAGCTATGACACCACTGCACTCTACCAAGGCCAACAGAGTGAGAATCTGTCTCAAAAAAAAAAAAAAAAATTGCATATACTTAAACTATAAAATTTGATGTTTTATATAGGTATACGTTGTGAAATGATAATAATTAAGCTAATTAACATATGCATCACCTCACAGTTACCTTTGTGTGTATGTGTGATGTGGTGAGAACACTTAAGATCTATTCCTTTAGCAAATTGCAAGCATATAATAAAGTATTATTAATTATAGCCACCTGCTATACATTAAATCTCCAAAAGTTATCCATCTTGCATAACTGAAACTTTGTTCCTTTTAACCAACATTTCTCCATTGAATCCTTTAATGCTATCAAGGAGTCAGCAAACCTAAGATAAAGTTGTTAATTTTTTTTCAGTTTCTTCCACAATAGGGAGAGTAGGTGATCAATAAATATTTGCTGAAGTGTTAAATGAATGAATGAAGGGGAAATATTTTGAATAGTTAGAGTAGGAAATGCAAAATCCCTGAAATGGGCATAACTTGAAATTTGGGCAAATGGAAAGAAGACCTGAGTGCAGGGAAAGGTGGATGATGAAGAGAATGGTAGGAGATGAGATTAGAGAGAGAGGCGGAGCCATATCACCTAAGTCAATCAATAGTTCTTAGGCCAAGTTGAACATTAAAATCAAGTGTGAAATTTGACAAAATACCAAGGCATGGGCCTCACTAGAGGCCAGTTATATCAGAAAAGGAGGACAGAGGAATGGTGTCAGAGAAAAACCATTTGTCTTCTATTCCTGCAGGTAAGTCTGATATGTATGCACTGTTAGGAATTGATGGCCACAGACTTGAAGGCACAGTAAAAATTTGGGGTTTAATAAAAATATTAAGGACAGAGTATTAATGAGGGTTTAAAACAATAATGCCATGAATATGTATATTGCCTTGATTTAAGATGCAGAATAAAAATTTGTCTAAAATTCTTTTAAATTTTTTCCTACCTAATTTGTATATTTATACACATACAAACAAAAAAGAAACAACAAAGATAATCATATGCAAATCAGGAAATGGATATAAAATAATCTGCATTATTTCTAATGGTGGTACCTACATAATGTACTAACCAAGAATTCCAAAATTTCTCACTCATCACTTAATTTAAAAAAAAATTCACATCTCATTCATCTAGACTATTTTACATCACAAAGACATAGGAAGACCAAACTGTCAAAACCAACTTCTTTTCCTTAAACATAACTCAAATTCCCTAGGACCTACTGACAGAATAAATAATAGGAAGCTTGAATCTGTCTTTATCTCTAAAATCTGAATTCTTCTGCTAGCTATTACTTCCGGAAAGCAAGGCAGGAAGAATTTCTCATCTGTGCCAAAACTGAATTCCATCCTTCCCTTTCACTACAACTCTTCCCCAATTCTTACTACCCCTTACTCACTTTATTTTCTTCATAAACCTTTTTCTTTCTAACATACTATAGGTTAATTATTTATGTATTGTATTTATTGTCTGTCTCCTTCACTAGCATGCAAGCTCCACAATAATTTTGTCTACTTTGTCTACTGATTTATCCCAGTAACTAGAGAAGTGTCTAGCACATAGCAGGTATTCAGTAGATATTTGTTGAAGGAAGGAATGAAAGTCCATGGGGTCATTATTTCTATTTTCGAGATAAAAAAAAAAAAAACTGAGGATCACAATGGCAAATGAATTCTACAAGGTCACTCCTTCAGGAAATGACAGACTTAGCATTAAAATGCAGATGTGTCTCATACAAAAGCTCATATGTTAACTACTATATACTAAATATTTAGGAAAGTATTTGAAGCTAAGACTAGAATTTTGTGCTGTGGCCAGACCATAGACAGTTTCTAGTGCCAAGGCAAGGAGTTATGACTTTGAGCTGCCATTAGTTGGAAGTTATTGAAGGACACAGAACAGGCAAGTAACAGCCTCAGAACAGTATTTCAGGAAGATTTATCTGCCATCAGTGTGGAGAAAAAAAATTGGTAGGGGAAGAACATCAAGGAAGCAAGAAGATTCAAAGAAAAAAAGCACAATGTCAAGATAATTTCAGGAACTAGTCAAAGTAAAAGTCTATAAATCATTGGAAACATCAAAATGTTCTACAGCTTGAGATGCAGACCTATTACAAATGTTCATTCAACAAATATTTATAGAGAGCACACAATGTTCATAGCCACCATCAGCAGACTCTGCCAGACATTGTGTGTCAAGTGGTAAGACAAGGTGATCTGTATATGGTCATGTTCATTTCATTCCACTAGGTAGGCATGTAAATAGCATAAACACCTTAAATATTTCAAAGAACTACTATAAGGTAAAAGTAGGAAAGGACATCCAAACTAGATCAAAGTTTATTCATTCAGTGAATGTTGGTTCTGTACCTTCTCTATGACTTTCATAACATTTTATTAGATGATTTCCTTAAGGGACAGATGAATCATAGGCTCTGAACTCAAAGTCCCTTTAGGAAGTCAAAAAGATGCACATAAGCAATAGAAAATAATGAGATTATACTGGTACATGTTTAGATAAGGTACTGTGTGAGTTGAGAGGAGAAATGGGTTACTATAAGCTTGGGATTGCAGAAACCATCAGTGAGTTGCTAGTAACTGAGCTAACAAATATATTCCATCAAAATAGCACATTAATGGATTTGGGGTAAATCTTGGTAAATATCAGTAACTCTTAATGATATTAGGTGCAGTAGATATAATAATAGTGATACATTTCAGGAAAAGACAATATAAAACTCATGAGGTAGCAGGTAGAGTTGTAAATTATAGAGGCCTTCACAGTCACTGTAGTTTCTAAATTTCTAAGCAGTAGGTCAGAATCCTCAAGGCTCTCATTAGCTTGGCCTCTACTACTTGTCTAACTTTGATAATTGATGCAATCTCCTTTCCAATTCCTTGTTGGAAAAAAAATAGGCTATAAACCACTAACCGCTCTTTACATAGAAGAGTGTGATGTTTTATCAATTGATAAATTCTTTTTACATAAGATTTTATTTGAAAATGTATTCTATGTCATTGAGAATGTTGAGAAATTTGAAAATAGGCTTGTTGATTTCTAAGATTATCTGCTCTAAAACTCAAAGACAGGACTGTCTTTATATTATTCTTTTCATTTGCTCTTTGCCATATGGGTACTAATTCTAAAGTATTATATAATATGAATTCTTTCAATGAGGCCACTTCATAGATTGTCCTGCGTGATCTATTAGTGAGTTTCACTCTGTGAACCTAATATAAAGGGTTATATGCACATATTATGACATAGCTTCCAGTTCGCTTGCAACTCCTTTTGCAATGGAAAGTAAAATCTTCAAATTATGAAACATAACAACCAGAAGCCTACTTATATAAGTTGGTAACATTTTATATATTGTCAATATTTCTTTACTTTTTTTCTAGTGAGAGGACTTTCTTAAAAATATATTCATATCGTTTTAGCACTATACAACATTTTCTTTTTTTATCCTGATATTAAAGTTAGAAAGATAAAGTAAATTTGTGGTAGCACCTTGAACCAGGAATAAAGACTTCTTAACATCACATCAATATCCTGACTGAATCACTTTGCGATTTGGGACAAGCCATGCCTTCACTCTTCCTGTACTTTTATGACTGTGGACCATTTGAAAAATGGTTATTAGTGGTTGTATTTATTTCCCAGGGCTATTATAACAAATAACCACAAATGCAATGGCTTAAAACAACAGAAATTTGTTCTCTCACAGTTCTGGAGCCTAGAAGTCCAAAATTAGGATGTCAGTAGGGCAACGCTCCTTTCAAGGGCTCTAGGTGAAAATTCTTTCTTGCCTCGTCCATCTTCTGGTGACCCCAGGCGTTCCCTGGTGTGTAGTAGCATAACTCTAGTCTCTGCCTTCATTTTCACATGATATTCTTCTCCCTGTGTATGTGTCTCTGTTTTCTTCTCCTCTTATAAGGACAGCAGTCATTTGATTCAGGGTCTACTGTTACATAAGCCAGTATGAGCTCATCTCAATCGTTAAGTAATTCTACCTGCAAAGACCCTGTTTCCAAATGGGTCATATTCTAAAGTTCCAGGCTGACATGAACTTTTGTGGAACACTATTCAATCCATTAAGATGGTTATGAAATATTTAATCTATTTGTATAAAATACAAAAAAAAAAGATTTAGCATACACATTAATGCGTGCCGTTTTCCTAATACTATAAAATTGTATCATAAAAGAAAAAATCTGCGATGCTTTCAGCTGTTGGAAAACCTGTATTTGAAACTTCATGCTTTCTTGATAAATTGATCATGTTTATATACTGCTTATGTTGTGTATTGATTTCAAGTTAGAGTCTTGAAATGATTCTTTCCAGTGGTAAATTATTTTTGGAACAACATTTGAATTATTGCTCTGCAGATCCTTCTATCATGACAGCATTAAACAAGTGTTCACTGAGTATTCCTTCTCTCATTCATGCATCTGATGTGCTAGGTACTTCTTGGCACAGGGGATATAGCAGTAAAATAAATGACTTGCATTATTGTTGTGAGGCAAGGAGGGAGAAAAGAAAGAAATGTAAATCACTAAAATATATGTCAGGTGGTAAAAATTAGTGGTAAAAAGCAAAGCATAGAAAAAAGATAAGGAATGTAGGAAGGAGGAGCAATTCAATGTACATTTTCAAATAGTGCGGCCCTTGCCACACTGAGTCAGTGACATTTGAGACAATGTCTGAAAGAAGTAAGGGAAAAATAAGACATGAAGAAAACTGGAGAAAGAATATTACATGCAAAGAGTCAGTAAGGCAAAGGCTCTGAGGTAGGACACCTGCCATAGTCCAAGAATAGCAAGAAAGTCAGTGTGACTAGAGTAGAGCGAATCAGGGAAGGATAACAAAATATGAAGTAAATGGGATCCCAGTACACATGATATAGAACTTGATTAAGCCATTTGTTAAGAACTTTAGTTTTTTCTCTGAGTAGTGTGGAGCCAGCAAAGTAGTTGGAGGAATGGCATGATCTCACTTCAGTTTGAATTCTAATTATATTTTAAAGAAAGAATAGACAAGATTTGCTAATGCAGAATGTGAGTGAAAGGGAAAAGAATACCTAAGATTTTTGGCTTAAGCAACTGCAGTGATGGAGCTGCTAGAAATTGAGGTAGGGAGGACTACAAGTAGAGAAGCTTTTGGTGGAAGATCAGGAGTTCAGTTTTGGACATAGTAAGTCTGAGATGTTTCTTAGCATCCAAAGAGATATATCCATTAAGCCTTGGTCATAAATGTCTGAAAATTAGGAGGGAGGTGTGACATGGCTACATAAATTTTGAAGTTGTAAAATTACAGCAAAGCATATGAAGGAATGAGATTTTAGATTGGACAAGATCACTGAAGGAGTGAGTATTGATAAGGAACAAATAAATCCAATCCCGCTCCCTAGGATACCTCAACATTAGGAGGTGAGAGGAAGACGAGGAACCTGAAAAGGAGGTTGGGAAGGTGTAGTCAGGGAGGTAGAAAACCAGGACAGTGTGTCAGCCTCTAATGCAAGTAACAAAGGTAGTACAAGGAATGATTAACTGTTTCAGATGTTATTGATAGTCATGTAAATTAAAGGGTGAGAATTGGCCATTGAATTTAGCAATATGGAGACCATAAGTAGTATCACAAAAGCATTTATGGTGAAGTCATACTGGAAAAAACCTGATTGGAGTAGTTTTAAGCAAGAAGATTTGGAGTGAATTTAGAGACCATGAGCGCAGAAAACTTTGTCAAGATAATTCTCTCTCAACTTCTCCATAGAGATGTTTGAACACTAAATGATACAGCACATGTGCTTTGAGGTCACAGCTTGGTATATAGTAGACACTTAAAAAGTGGTAGCTCTAGTAATAGTGAAGAGGTTGATAATAATGTACATAAACCTTCTAGTTCAACAACAGTGACAATTTCTTTAAGAACAATTTCTCACTACCAGGAATCTGTCTTTTGAAGTCCACCTAACATCTCATATAATAAAAATAGGATTAGGTATGCCCCAAATAGGTGCAATCATAATGAAATGAACTAAAACTCACAGTTGACCTTAAAGGAGAGAAAAAACCACATAGAACCACACGACATGGAAGAATATAATGGCAGATATGAATGAGGAACTAATAAAGATTTTTAACTTTTTATCCTCCCTTTTAAAATCCAGAGGAAAATATTTAAACAAATTGTTATGAATTAGATAGAATAACGTACAGTAAGTAAAACTGTGCTTTAAGGAATATTTAATAATGAAAGAAAATGTCTAAAATATAAATTCAGATAATTAAAACAGAGTATAAAAATGAAATAAAGTAGGAGCCCTACTAGAAATATAAAGAAACAAACCAAAATTTTAGTTATAATAATCTAGAATCTATATGTGATTGGTTTATGTTTTTATAACTTTTCATATATTTTTCTACATTGAAAATAAAGTTTTAAATAGAGATCATGTGTTACTGTAACATAGAAGGAGAATAAATCTTCCAAAGATGGAATCTTATATTGTATTTAAGGGATTTTTAATAAAAACAATATTTTAAGTGTTTCTAATTAAAAGAATAAGATTTTGCTTTTAGAACTATCAACCTGAGGTAAATTAGGGTTTTGTGCACTAATGTCTTTTTATAGAGCCCTGTATGATTCCTAATGCATTTTTTGTTGTTACAAAAAATCTATTGTATTTAATCCTCAAAAGATGGAGGAAGTAAGATTATATCTGAGTCAGACTTCTATTTAAGGCCAGAGCCATGTTCAAATTCAGATTTTCTGACCACAGCACTAATGTTCCTGACACTGTAACATTTTATCTCCAATATCCTCACTTATTATACCAATAGAATCATTATGACTGATCTAAAAGGAAACATATGTAAATGTACTTCCATAAAGTATGAAACAAAAAAGATAATGGAATCCCAGGTATAGTTTTTAGACAAATACTCTGACATATTTCCATAATCTGATCTTATTTAAAACTATGGTGAGCATTAGTGAGAACACAATACTCTCTATTCATTTATCATGAAAAAAAGATCAATGTTTGGATATAGAAGAAGGTTAGATCTGCACCAAGCCTCTCATTTTATAGAGCAGGACAGTGACACAGTGATACAGGGGACCCACTGAAAGTAGCAAAGCCAAGATAAGAATTGTAATGTAGTCATTCTCCAGCCTAGAACAGTCTACAACCTGTCAAATGTTTCATCAGGTAATATAAATTTAAATAATCAAAATAATTTGGCTTGGGAATATAATTTAAAAGATAGATCAATGGAATAAAATAGCCAATATCCAGACCCTGGTATATAAGATTTTAATAGATGTTTAATTTTTAATGATTAAAGATGTTAATTTTAACATCAAAATCAGTGACAAACACAAAGATCGTTCAATATATAAGAGAATAATTATCAAAAAATTAAAATATAGCCACTTTATTACACTAAAATAAGATATATATGGATCAAATCATTCAATGTGAAAAAATTAAAACCAGAAAAACTCAAAAGTTGTGATTAGAAAGTAGTCTAAATAGCAAAGGTGTTTTAAATTAAATTATAAATATTGTGGTGAGATGAGTATACCCAACTGATGATGAGATATGAAGATCAATAGACTCCCCAGGAAATTATTGGAAATGTCTAACAAGAGACTTAAAAGAAATTTACACCTCTAAAAAGTTAATTTCATAACCAAGAATCTAGCTTAAGAATATAATCAGCCACGTTTTCAAAAATAATTTCAAAAAATATTCATAACAACATTATTTAGTGATAAAAATCAGAAGTAATTTACAAGAAAATTAAGGACAAATAGTTATAAAAATTATCATATAGATGTACAATACAATGTTATGTTGTTATTAGAACAATATTTGGAAAGAATATCTCATTCAAAACAAAATGATAATGATATATTGATTGAAAAAAATTTATTTTATTTTATTTTTATTTCAGCATATTACAGGGGTAAAAATATTTAAGTTACAGACATTGCCTTTGCCCCACCTGAGTCAGAGTTTCAAGCCTGTCTACCCCTCAGACAGTGTGCACTGCACGTATTAGGTGTAAATATACCCGTCCTCTCCTCCCCCCTCCCACCTATCCGACACTCGATAAATGTTACTACTATATGTGCACTAAAGTGTTGGTCAGTTAATACCAATTTGATGGTGAGTACATGTGGTGCTTGTTTTCCCATTCTTATGATACTTCACTTAGTAGAATGGGCTCCAGCTCTATACAGGATAATACAAGAGATGCTAGATCACCATCGTTTTTTGTGGCTGAGCAGAACTCCATGGCATATATATACCACATTTTATTAATCCACTCATGTATTGATGGACACTTAGGTCTACGGCCATACCACCCTGAACATGCCCAATTGCTTCTGATCTCAGAAGCTAAGTAGGGTCAGGCCTGGTTAGTACTTAGATGGAAGATGTGAAAAAAATTTTAAAAATAAATTTTATTAAATATAGATATTTAAGGCCAATATCTGGATGGAATTTAAAGTTATTTTTTCCTTTATTTTTATTTGTATTTTAATTTTTCCACAATGAGTATTTATTAATTTTATTATAAGAAAAAATAAATAATAGTATTTTTAAAAGAAGTTAAATTAGATCTGATTTTTAATTATTCATCAAATCAGTTTTCTAATTTAGATTTGGTAAGTAAAATTTGGATATTTTTCAATTTATCTAACAAATTTTATATCAATTACATAAAATATGCAATGAATTCTAGAAAATAAATTCCTGTACTTATAATCAAATTATTCACATAAGCAATAGAAAAATCTATATATGCATACTGAAAACTCTAAAAATGTTCTTATTTCCATAATTCATGCCTTTTTTATCTTCAAGGAATAAATGTTTCTGGAAAAACTGAGTTTTCATTTTGAAAAAGTGAAACCTTGACTTTCCTCACACTGTGTACAAAATATTAATATAACTCAAATCTTTAAAGCTGAAACCATACATATTCTAGAAAAAAATATACAAGGAAAAAATTTTCATGGTGTTGGCATAGGTAAAAATTTCTTAGGACACCAAAATAAGCATAAAAGGAATAAAATACAATAGATTTCATCAAAATTAAAAATCTCTGCTCTTTCAAAACCACCACATCATAAATAAATAAATAAGCCAGAGACAACCCAATTAAAGAAATGAGTAAAAGAACAGATAGTTCATAAAAGAAGACTGGCCAAATAAGCACATGAAATGAAGCTCAATATCAATTGTTATCAAGAAATGCAAACTAAAATCACAATGGGATACCACTATAAATTCACTAAAATGGCTAAAATTTATAATGCTGGCTATGAAGTGTTGGCAAGGATGTGGAGTAACTAGATCTCTCCTACATTGCTGATGGGAATAGAAAATAGTCTAACAGCTTGGGAAAACAGACTAGCATTATCTCACAGACTTAAACATACACTTAGCATATGACTCAGAACTTCCATCCCTTGGTATTTTCCCAAGAGTTGTGAAAACATATGTCCACACAAGACTTGTGTATGAATGTAGCAGCTTTATTCACAATAGTAGAAAGATGGAATAACCTAAATGTCCACCATCAAGTGAAGAGTTCCAACTTCTAGGAGCTTCTAGTTGGATTCCAGAGCTGAGTCAAAGCACCATCCTGGCCAACTACAGTGAGCAAAGAGGGATGGACTTGTTCTTCCGCCTTCTGTCCCTTGCTGTCTCCTCCATTCTCTTTGCACAACTCTTCATAAGGTCTTCTTCCATATGCCACTATAAATGAGATCCCTTTCTTTTCTGAATTTCTTGTTGTTTACATTTTTACCTTATTCTGATTTACATTGGCTTTTCATCTTATTCTGATTTACATTGGATATGGATTTTAGTATTTTTTTACTACTTGATCATATATCTTAAAGGCAGCATCTATGTCTAATAACAATAACAACAGTTTAGTGATCACTATGTGCTAGTCACAGTGCAAAGCACATCAGATGAAGTATTTCCCTTTGTCCTCATAACAAGTCGGTAAGATGAGAATTGCTATTATCCCCTTTTTCATGTGGGGAAACTAATGATTAGTTAACAATCTTGGCCAAGTTTACACAGCTGGTCAGAAACAACATGCGTTGGAACACAGGATGTCTATTTGGAATAAATGCACAAATGACAGAAAATTTCCCTCTCAGCTAACCTTGCCTTAGAGAGAGACTGTGAGTATGTTAGATAATAAAATGTGATTACCATAGAAATACACCTTTCCCTACTTTTTATGAATAATTTTGGCTACAGAAAACCATGTGATAATGGAACATATCCAGACTCTGGATTTTGTTTGAAGCAAACAGACACCTTCCATGGTTAAACTCTGTATTTTATAAAAACATTTTATTTCCAAGTTTTAGGTATGTTAAATAAATCTTTTTTTTTTTTTAATTGGGGGAAAACTACAAAGCATTTACAGTACAATGTTTACAGTCACAATTTGTAGTGAGCTGATTTCCCAAAATATATTACCAATCAAGTTGATTTATCTTGTTATATTCAAAAACCTACTCTGTCAAAGTAGTCCAGAGAGTACATATATAGTGCTCTAAGTGTATCTACGTACAACCAACACTCCATTTAAGTGTACAATTAAATGATTTTCAGTGAATTTACCGAGGTGTACAGTTAATCAGATAAATCAGTTTTAGAGGAACTCCTTTCCCCTATTGAGACCCCTAATTCCGCTCCCCAACTACTATTCAAGCATATCCCACCCTTCCACAGTGACCCCCCACGTCGGTCAGACTTGGGTCTACCCCCAACCCCCAAGTCCCCAGTGTTCGCTCCCACCCTTTGAGCACCATAGTGTTAATGAGTCAATACCAATTTGATGGTGAGTACAAGTGGAACCCATTCTTCGGGTCTTGTGTCACCTCACTTCGAATAATGGGCTCAAGCTTAATCCAGGATAATAC
>CAUYRT010071093.1:0-22245 GCA_963574885.1 Lepilemur ruficaudatus
TGACACGTGTTTGTTGTTTTTTTACACAATTTCAATTCACACTGGATAAAATCTTTGTACTATTTCTAAAAAAAAAAAAAAAAATCTAGGGTTATTTTTTTTTTTTTTTTTTTTTGAGACAGAGTCTCACTCTTTTGTCCGGGCTATAGTGCCATGGTGTCAGCCTACCTCAAACTCCTGGGCTCAAGCAATCCTTCTGCCTCAGCCTCCTGAGTCACTGGAACTACAGGCATGCGCCACCATACCCGGCTAATTTTTTCTATATATTTTTAGTTGGCCAATTAATTTCTTCCTACTTACAGTAGAGATGGGGTCTTGCTCTTGCCCAGGCTCGTTTCAAACTCCTGACCTTGAGCGATCCTCCCGCCTCAACCTCCCAGAGTGCTAGGATTACAGGCGTGAGCCACTGCACCCAGCCCCGAGAACTTTTATTTTTTGAATACACATGAATAATGCCTCCATCAAAGTAATGCCCTTAGAAGGCTACTACTTATTCCAATTATGATTCCTCTGCCCAGCATATTTCCAGAATTCTTTTAATTAATTAATTAATTTAGAGATGGGGTCTTGCTCTTTTACCCAGGCTGGAGTGCTATGTCCCGATCATAGCTTACTGCAGCTTCAAATTCCTGGCTGGAACGATCCTCCCACATCAGCCTCTTGAGAAGCTAGGACTACAGGGGCACTCTACCACACCTAGCTAATATTTCTTATTTTTTGTAGAGGTGGGGTCTTGCTGTGTTGCCCAGGCTGGTCTCAAACTCCTGGCCTCAAGCAATCCTCCTACCTTGGCCTCCCAAAGTACTGAGATTATAGGCGTGAGCCATTGCACCTGGCTTTAATTCTTTTAATGACATATTCTATAGCATCTATCCAATAGACATTGATTTAATTGATTTGCTTTTGATCTGTATTTTAATCTTAGAAATATGCTCTGTGTTAAAACAGAATAACCCTCTTTTCCTTTCTCTCCCTCCTTCTATATTCAACAGAAACAAAGCAACACTCAGAGGCCTCCTCTTCTGCCTCTGTCAGCAGCAAAAAGAACATCTCTCTGGAGAGTGGGCTGCCTTATTCTGTAGCCTTCCTTAGGTGTCGGGACTGCAGGGACGGTCATGATACCCATGTCACCAGCCTATTCTCAGTAAAGGATTTACCTCCTACTTCTCTTCAGTGGCAGGCAGGGAGGAGCAGCACAAGGGAGAACAACACCCTCAGCTGTCTTGAGCTCCCTGGTCTGGTTAAGGAGCAGGTACTCATTCAGGGCCATGCTGCTGCACGAAGGCAGCCAACCCCATCAGCGCTGGACAATCATCAGAAGCGGGGGGAGTGTCTTCATTTACAGGCTGTGCCTGGCTAACATCAGGTGCCAGGATCAAATTTTCACCTTAACTGAGGAGCTGAGGGGAGGCTACACAGTCTGGTAGGATCAGAGCTGTCACAGCCCTTAGCTGGAGCCTTACTTGTGGCATTTATCACATCCTGCTGTAATTCTCTGCTTAGATCTCTGCTGCCCAGCCTGACTCTGCCCCTGTGATTTGCTCATTCCACCATCCAGTACTTTACATGCTTGAGGGATGAATGTAAACAAGTGAACAGATAATAGGAGTGGCCGTCCTTTAAAAGCCCATGGAATTGTGCCTCTCAGTTCAACCCTCTTTGGTCAGTCCAGGTCATCTGAATGTAAAGGGTCCACTCTGTCTCAGACCAGGGTCTTTGCAGGCCTTTGATGACCATGCAGCTCTGAGAGGGAGCTGTTTCCCCAAAGACTGGACACCCCCATCTATTGGCAGGCCATGGGCAGAGAGTCAGAATAGGGCTCAGCACTGCTAGGCACGTGGCCACCACCCAGATATGTCACTCTGGCACGTTATTTCACTTTGCGAGGGACAGATGGCCTCTTCCTAAGATCCTCCTCAGTGTCAAGAGTTCTTTATTCCTGCCTGCTGTTTTCCCTCCATGACAGAACAGATGCCCCTTCCTCCCATAGAAACGGTGCAAGAACTGACTTGTCTGATACCCCAATTACCCTGATTTGATTAATATACATTGTATGTCTGTATCAGAACATCACATGTACCTATAAATATATACAACCATTATATACCCATAATAATTAAAAAATATAAATAAAAAAAGAACTGAGTTGTTCAAGCAGGAAAACCTTTAAGGGAAGAATTTCTTTGCCATGAGTAGTTTATTCTGAGAGTAGGACTCAAAATTTTTTTTCAAAATCATTGTTCCATATCAGAGATAGATAGGCTATAATCTGAGCCAAGGAAAACGGTTTGTAAGGGCTGGAAGAAAAGAACCCCATGGCTAAGAACTTGTTAAAACATCTACGACAAACAAAAGTTCTAAGGGAAAGACTGAATCAGCAGGATTGCAGGAGATGGAGAGCGAGCTTGGAAACGACATAGAATTTACTGTCTAAAGGGCAAATGGTGCAGAATGCAAATGCAGGAGGTGACACACATGCACCTGGACTCAACAGAGGGCACGGAGACGTATCTTTGCCCCAGGCCTGCACTGATGGGGAAAGCCCACCATACTAGCATCTTCCAGATAGGAAGTAGGGACCACTAAGATTCATCAGAGTTTATAAGGCCAAAAACCCCATCTTGAGATGCAGAGCAGGAGGGAAGGAAGTTAGAATGACCAGTATTGACATTTTGTGTTCACTTCACTGACAGCTTTGCTCTGTGCTAAGTCAGTGCATGATGCAGACAGAGGCCCTCCACTGCCACCTCTGCCTTCCAGGAACTCAGTCCAGTGGACGAGGAAGATAAGACACCAAAATCCACCACCCACCTGGTAAAACCAGCATAGACTTTACCATCACCAAGCATATTTACAGGCATCATCTAATTCTCACAAAGGTCACAAGGCCAGAAGAGAACTTAAGTAACTTTCCCAAAGTTGCTCAGCAACGATTTGGTAGGACTAATCCTAGAAACTCCCATATATACTACTGCAAAAACTGTAAGAGACATTCTGAGTTCACAGCGGGTTTCAAAGACAATGCCAGCATACGTGGCTGTCCATGATAGGGACAGTAGTAGTACTGCATGCTTTCCAAACACCAGTTCGGTGCCTAAAAGAGGCCCACACTGGCACTGGGCCTCACCCAGACAGAGTCAACCCCTGACTTCTATTTGCTGCCCGAATGAAGGTGGGGTATTAACTGTTTCCACTCTGCAACTGGAGAATCTGAGGTGAAGTCAAGAATCGGAATATAAGTCTTCCTGATAGAAAAATAATTTGTCCTCTCATTTTGGCACTATGTTTAGATGGTACATGAGACACACAGGGTTCCATGAAATAACTGCAGAAGAAGTATAAACAGCAATAAAAAACAATGGATCATATTTTATTTATTTCCTAATATTTCTTTGCATATCAGTTTGGGGCTGGTCAGTCTTTAACACCTCCCCAATTCTTATCCTCCTCCTTCTTTAAAAAAGGTATTAGGCCCAGGACCTCCTGGCAAGCAACACCAGCTAGAATTTAATAACACTTTGTTTTCAATATGTTTTATCTTTATGATTGCTACCTATTTATGGCAAAGAGTACTAGTTTTCCATTTACATAAATGATATAACATTTCTTTCTAGAGTAAACTTAGGTTTTTTAAAGTTTCTTAAAATGGCATTATTTTAAAAGATAATATTAAGCAGTTAATAATAGTGTAGGTGGTAGAGAAATGTAAAGAAAACATGAAAGCAGTATATGGATGGCTGAAATTTGGAAAATGTCACTGTGTCATACTGGCCCTTAGACTGCAAATGTTTCTGCCCAGTTTTGAATCAGTGCTCCTTTGTGGGTAGGGCAAAGGGGAAAAGTAACATTCTCCAGAACCCTCAACTCTGTGGCTGCAGGGTTCCCAGCTGGGCATGTCCCCAACATGGTCTCTTGCATGGGCTGCACTAATGAACATCATGTGTTCAGGCTGGCAGACAGTTACATTAACAGGTGCCAGGAGTGCTCATTAACAGCTATCTGATTAGAGCAGAAGCAGGCTAAATATGGCTCCTGAACTACATCCAGCTAAAGCCTATTTTTGTAAATAAAGTTTTATTGAAACATCCGTTTTTTAAAATATTGTCTACAACTGCTTTTCTGCTGCAATGGCAGAGATGAGTTGTTGTGACAGACACCATTTGGGCCACAAAGCCTAAGATATTTACTATTTGACCATTTACAGAAAAACTGCTGAACTTTGGACTGGTATATGGTGGTGGTGGTGGGCAGACATTGAAATTGAGATCAGGGCAGGGCCAAGGAAGCTGTGGGTGTAGTTCAAGGGCCAGAACAGTAACTCTACTAGAAAATAAGTCGGAAACTCCCTCCTGGAAGCAACAGATGGGCAGGATTAAATCGGAGTGGAAAACTGAAGCAGGAAGAAGGGAAGAACAAAGACATGATCAAAACATGAGAAACAAAGAAGATAAACAAGGGGCAGACGTAACACGAGATAATGATCTTGCATCTTCTGGAGTCAAGAACCACCCCTTTAACGGGCTATTCTGGGCTTCCCAGACTTTCCCAAGGAGCTGTCTCTTGCAGCTTAAAGGAGCTACATCCTTGGGAAGCAAGGGACCCTAATCATGCCTTGGCAGGTGGTATTCAGTGTGGATCTTGATGGGACTGTTATGGTCAGACATAAGCTTGGGTGGGGAGAATAAGCACAGAGGAAGCAGCAGACTCTGGGCAAGAGCAAACAATGTACACCTAATGGGGAGACACAAATACCAAGTAGGGATAATTGCAGAGGCCTTATTAAACAGGGTGGGGAGTTTGCACTAATGTAGTATGCTATGGGAGATCATTGCAGGAATTTGTGTGGGGCAGTCATTTGTGATTCCAGTTATTTGTGAGACAAAGATAATGGGACATGAAAAAGCCCTAGAAAATTGTAAGATGCTACATATCTTTGATTAACAATACTATAGAAGCCGGGCGCGGTGGCTCATGTCTGTAATCCTAGCACTCTGGGAGGCCGAGGCAGGAGGATCGCTCAAGGTCAGGAGTTCGAAACCAGCCTCAGCAAGAGCGAGACCTTGTCTCTACTAAAAATAGAAAGAAATTAATTAGCCAACTAAAAATATATAGCAAACATTAGCCAGGCATGGTGGCTCATGCCTGTAGTCCCAGCTACTTGAGAGACTGAGGCAAGAGGATCGCTTGAGCCCAGGAGTTTGAGGTTGCTGTGAGCTAGGCTGCCGCCATGGCACTCTAGCCCAGGCAACAGAGTGACACTCTCCAAAAAAAAAAAAATACTATAAAAGGCAAAATGGATGGGTTTGCTAGAATAAACGTATGCAGATGACTGTCACTAGCATTGTAGGCATCTGCTGCAGCCATAGGCTCAAAAACACCTGCGCAGAGCTCTTCATCTCATTTGCATGAAGATTTCTATGAGTTAAGCAGAAAAAAAGAGCAGTGATGAGTTCGCAAAGTGACCAGGTGTGTTGACTGAGGAGTGAAGTTTGGAATACGAAGAAGTGAGCCTTGATAGAGACAAACTCAAATCAGAGAAGCAAGCTGCTTTGAATCCAAGAGCCCCTAATACATACTTAAACTCTGGTGTGGGAACAGCCACAAAGGTGCATTTCTGGCTGTCCCTTCTGAAGCGAAATCCCCTGGAAAATGGGAGAACATTCTCCTTCTGGGTAATCTTCCATCAACAGAGAGCTAGTGGTTACTGAACACAAAGCAGAGCCTGTGTCCTACCCTCAAGGTGTCTTCAGTCCCTGGCCATGGTCTATGAGAAACTGTACCTGCTTTGGAAGTGAGAACACTGGAATAAGAGAGGAATCTAATGCTGTGCTGGTAAATGTTTAACAAGTGGCTCTGGGGTAGGGAAAACAACTTGTAATTTTTGCCAATTTCTGTGGTGTAAACACTCTCACCATAGCCTATTTAAAGCTACTAATGTGGTATCACCAAACAGAATTGGCTCTGGTGAGCCAAGCGAGCCTTCTCCAGCACACCCCTGGAAATCCCGCATGCTGCTCACAGCAGTTTGCCCCTGGATGTTGGTCTGCTGGGAAGCGAGAGGACACTGACAGGTCACTCAGAAATCTCTTCTCACCATACATGGAATATGAAGGAGAATAAAAAAAAAAAAAGAAGTCTCGTTGCTGAAACCACTCCACCCACCCATTCAAAGACTGAGATTTTACAGCTGACATTCTTTAAAAGTTTTGGAAGAACTGCCATTTTGGACTTCAGAAGAACTTCCTTTTATAGATTAGGAAACTGAGGTCCAGAGCTATAGAACTGTTCACCTTCGGCCACGGGGCAGGGCTGGGGTCATTATGTTTTGCACAATCAGAAACAAATCCTGACACCAAACAGGGAGTAACTATAGAAGGTAGTCCACAGTCATGCCATATATCACAGTGCAGCTGACACAGGACTAGCAAACGTAGTACTGGTCAAAAGGGAGCAAGAAAGGACACCTGGATGCCCAGAAGTTGTGTGTTTGCATGCGTGTGCACGAGTGGGCAGACGTGAGGAAGCACTCACAATTGCCACGCCTGTTTAATATTAATAAAGTAAGAAGCCCAGGCATCTCTTATTTGAAATACCAAAAAATTAGTATGTGAATTTTAACCAATTAATGCCACCTATGAAAGGAGAGGCTCATACCCTCTTCTTCCAAGTGGATTTTTTCATTCTCCTTTAATTAATTTATTTTATTTTATTAATTTATTAATTACTTATTTAATTTATTTTTGTGGTTAAAACTTTTATTTATTTATTTTTTTTATTTATTTTTATTTTTATTTTTATTTTTTTTGAGACAGAGTCTCACTCTGTTGCCCCAGCTAGAGTGCCGTGGCATCAGTCTAGCTTACAGCAACCTCAAACTCCTGGGCTCAGGCGATCCTTCTGCCTCAGCCTCCCAAGTAGCTGGGACTACAGGCATGAGCCACCATGCCCGGCTAATTTTTTTTCTATACATATTTTTAGTTGGCCAATTGATTTCTTTCTATTTATGGTAGAGACGGGGTCTCACTCTTGCTCAGGCTGGTTTCGAACTCCTGACCTTGAGCGACCCACCCACTTCGGCCTCCCAGAGTGCTAGGATTACAGGCGTGAGCCACAGCACCCGGCAAAACTTTTAATTTTTCTATCTGCTCACCTCAGCAAGGGAATTATGAATTTTATCGGAAATCAGTATTTTTGTCTAAAAACCATAATTTCACACTAGTTTCCTCCAAACTAAGAAAATGCTTTTATCCATCCAAACCCCAAGGAGGTCGCTCATGTGCCTGTCTTCCTCCTTCCTTCCTGTCCACCACCCCCTCACCCTCACCTGAAAACTCAAGAGTGCCCACCTAGCAAGCTCCCTCTTGCATCAGGACCACCAGATCCCGGGAAAATTCAGCAATGTTAGCTTTCTTCCTGGCTCTCCCTGCTTACAAAGAATGCTTCTTTAGCAAGTCAGGGCAGCTTTTTTTGGTCTGTTTGTGAGGTGCTTTTCTTCTGGCTGGCAAGTATGCCTTCTATTTACCAACTATTCACTCACCACAAACCAGCCTCCCTGGCAGTCCTTTGAAACTGCCCGGTGGCAAGTGTTTGTTTATACCCATTCTGTAGGGGGTGAAACTGAGGCACAAGAAGAGGAAATTGCTGTCAGTACATGCCACAGGAGTGAGATACCGGATGAGAGTAATTCAGCTTCATAGGTTATTTTCAAAAACTAAAGGAAGAGATTGCAACAAGAACTGAATCACACCTTGACATAGCATCACCTTCTACATCCTCCACCAGCCAATTGTGAAGTGAACTTTTATGAGGGGCAATATTGACAGATTTAAGTTTTCACCTTTATGGCACTTTATGCTTTCTGGAGGAGGTACAGTGAGCTTGGAAATAGGTGCTTTGGTTGGAGGGTAGAGATAGGGAAGATAGAGATAGGCAAGAGGCTTGTATAAGCCAGGCCTGGGATAATCAAATTAAGAAAAATCAATCTGCTGGAGGCTGCACAGAGACTCTAGGAAATGACCCCTCCGCTGTGCTCACTGCTCACTGGAAAACTGTAGGAATGGCCTTTTTACATCACAGCTGGGAGGCTAGAAAACTCTGGCCTAATGCTGTGTAATTATGTAAATAAAAATATATATACACACACAGACAAATATACACACACATATGTACAGTATATATACATACCATAAAACATATACACATACACATAAATAATTATATATAACTATGTACCTATAATTTGGTTATAAGAATCTACTCTGTTAGGGTACTTTCAAAACCAGACTACATTATATTATAGGGAAAATTGTCAGCCATAAAACATTGCTTTCTTTTGTCCCCAAAGGGAATATGTGATTTTGTCCTGCCTTTGCTAATTAGGAGTTGAAATTGCTGAAATATTTCTTGTTGGCTAAACTGGAGAGAAGACATTATAATTCAACGGTGACTTTCAAGTCTTGAGAACTAAGATCTGTTGAGGTTTATGTGGGAAGGGGAAAAGGTCTGTGAACTGTAGACATGTTTATGATTCCATCAAATCTAGTCAGCCACAGCCCAACCAGGGCACAATCAAATTATGCAAACAACTAAGTTTCTATCCTTTGGAAATGGTGATAATGGGTCATGTTTACGATACTCAGGACTCACTGCTTGGTTCCATGGCAGCCTAAAGTCAAAAGCTTATCAGATTTTTAGAGGATTTCCTACCCGCTATGTGAATAGCTATACAACTTGGTAAATTTACTAATAACCATTTAATTGTACACTTAAAATGGAGTAAAGACATGATATGTAAATTACACTTCAATAAAGAAAAAAAAGCTTATCAGATAAAGTCAACTTCACAGAGTATTAGGGCTGCGAAGGTGTGTAGGGCAACCCCTTCGTTTCATAAATAAAGACACTGCATCCCAGAGAAGTGATTTGCCCAAAGGCAAACAATAGTGTTTAGGATGAGAAGCCACATCTTCTGAGTCTTCCTGTCCCTGACTCCAGTCTCTGTTGGTAGCATCCACCCAGTCCCTCCATTGACAGACATGAATGGGCACTGGAGTTCCAGGCACTGTGCCAGCCCCTCAGCAGGACTGCAGTATCTTTGATGCTCAGCTCTGAACAGGCACTGAGGGCTCCAAGATGAATGATGCACAGTTTCTTCCCTGCTGGAGCTCCCAGGCTAGTGAAGGGGCCCAGGGAACTCAATAAGAGATGAGTACAGAATGGGTGAAAACCACTCTAGAAAAATGTACAGGATATTGTGGGGGCTCGGAGAAGGGGCCATACATACCCAGCCTTGGGGGTAGGAACTGAAGGAAAAGCAGGTTTTATCCAGGTAAAGGGAGCAAAGGACAGATAACAGCATGAGCAAGGCTGGGAGACAACTCCTGGAGGGTAAGCAGGTTCAGTTTGGGCAAACCCAGGGAAGCCACACTATATAGGGACAAACCACTGTGACTTTACACAGGGCTACAGCGAGCATGAGGTCAAAGCAAACACACGCTAGGGCCAAGGAGTCCTAAGTGGGCATCAGGACGCAGGCAGGAATGAACAGATCAAAGGAGAATCAGAAGAACATCTCCTGGAGAGCTATAAGTGAAATAGCCTGGCTGAGGTCTAAAGAGACAGGCGCAGAGACAGCCACTGAGATCATTTGCTGGGGCCACGTGTGGCCCGAAGACTGAACTAGCTTGAGCTATCAGCCAACAAGAGTCTTGTTTCCTTTGAGCTGTGGGCCCACCAGGACTGTAACCGGACAAATGGGGAAGTCAGAGTCTAAACTAAAACTAACTCTAATAAGCTTTTATAACTGCTACCCATTTCTCCTCTCTCTCCCTGCACTGATAGAGGTGCCCCAACAGAGGTGGAAACAGCATAGCCTGGAGTCAAAGGTTCTGAGTTCAAAGCCCACCCAGCTACGTGCTAGCTGGATGACTCTTGACAAAGCTGCTTTGAGCTCCTTGATTCAGCTCCCTTATCTAAACTCTCAGAACTGTTAGATTAGATGAGAACGCCCAGACGGTGCTTTTAACACAGTGCCTGGTACATAGGCGTGTTCTGTCAGGGGTAGTGTTCTAGTGTGCTATTCAAAAAGCAAGCTGGGCCAGATTTTAAGAGAACCCCCACATCAGTGTGGACGTTGTGGTGGATTGTATTTCCCAAAGATGACTGCATCAGAGTCTCACCTACAGGCTCTTCCTATGATGTGGCTTTGACATTTTCCTCATTGAGAGATAGGGTTCTATGTTCCCTCCCCTTGAATCTGGTCAGGCTTATGAGCAGAGCGAAAGTGAGTTTGTGACTTCTGAAACTAGATCACAGCGTGCCTCTCTTAGGAATGCTTGCTCTTGGGACCCAGCCACCATGCTGCGAGGAAGAGCGAGCCACCACATGGAGAGGCCACTGGTCCAGTCAACAGCCCCGGTTGAGGTCCCAGCTGACAGCCAGCATCAAATTGCCAAAGAAGTGAACAAGTGAGCCTTCAGATGTCAAATTATCCCAGCCTTTGAATGTTCCCAGTGAAGGCCTCAGACATCACAGAGCAGAGACAAACCATCCCACTGTGCGCTTTCCAAGTTCCTGATCCACAGAATCTGAGAGTCTGATAAAATGGTGGTTGTTTTATGCCACTTAGTTTGAGTTTGTTACACAGCAATAATCAATATGATTGTTTTAAGGCCATAGAAAGGTTTGAAAGTGGTGAAAAAGCAAGATATAGGTTTCAAGAAGGATAACCTGACTGCAATGGGCTGAGACTGGAGGCAGGGGAACCCAGGAGAAGACTGCTGACAGATACTATGTGATGTAAACCTGCATATTTGGGGGAGGTGGTTAGAGGGCACAGATGAGATGTAGAGGTTGAGGAAAAGAGACAAGTTCAAATGACTCCAAGTCATTTGAACTAATAGTGGAACCCCTGACAGAATTAGGTTCATCCAGAAAGGAACTAATGTTCTTTTTTTCTGGTGGGTAGTTGGGATAGAGGAGAGAAAGCAAATCTGCATGATGTCAGGATAATACAGGAAGTATCAAGGGAGAAGTTAGAAATTCAGGATCAAAAGCTGAACATTGGTTTTGGTTAAAACCGTGAAAATGGATGAGATTACCTCTGAGTTTAAGCTGAGAAAAGGTCTGAACCCCAGTGAGTGCCTATATATTTAGGGCAACAACAGGTGAGAGGGACCAGGGTTGGTCGTTAGTGACAGAGGCAGAATTCTTGAGCATAATTTCACAACCAAGTTTTGAAAGCTGTGATCATTATCCATTCCACATGCTGCAGAAAAGCCAGAGACAAAACATTGAAAGAAGGAACTGGAACCAAAAAGGAGACCAGGAAGGAGCCCAGGATCAGAGGTGGGCTCCTGACCAAAAACGGAATGAGAAACACAAACTGAAGCATGAATGAAATGACACACACCCTGTTCAGTACACATCAGAGTGTCTCTGGTGTCTGTTCAGATGGACAATTTCCTGTGAGTCTGGAAAGAGGAAGTGGTGGGAACTGTTAAAATGAGGTGGTGAAATGCACATTTCTAAGGGTATAAATTGAGCACAGGAACACCTGCCACTTATCTACCTCACAAAGGTACAGATCAGATTCTAATAAAGTGCTTTGAGTTCTCTCTGGCATGGTAGTAGACCCAATACCTATCTTTCAGCCTTTAAGAGGAACAGTTCTTAGCATTTGTTGAACTGCACAACATTCCCGGGAGGTAGATATTATTGTTGGATGAAGAAACAAAGGCCACACAGCAAGTCAAAAGCCAAGGCAAGATTAGAACAGTGCCTGCCTTCCGTGTGGAGAGGTCCAGTTGGCTGGATTCCTTTTGTGTCAGTAATAGGTTCTTTGATCTGTAACATGGAAGAGGCTTGTTTTGGGGGAAATTGTGAAAACAGATTCATTGATGACCACAAAGTTCTCTGAAACTAAAGGGGATATGGAAAAAAAGGTGCAGCCACCCAGATTCTAGAAACAATAAAATAAATTCCAGGAACATGGGACTCTAAGAACAGCACAGGAGATCCAGGGTACTTCAGGAGAGTCCATCTGGGCAGTGTCCAGACATTGGGGGGGGGGCTCGAAGAGGGGGTGCATCTTCCTTCTGCCTCTTCAGTCTTGGCAGACACAGCACAGAGATGGCTGGCTTGGACTGGCACAGAGCAGCGACTGGATTACTCACAGGTTGAGCTGGTGAACAAAAAGGCAGTTCATGGATCAGGCACCTCAGGGGTCCCCAGGAAACAGGGAAGAGGAGGAGTTACGGTTTTGTGAAGGACTTGACTTGAAATCCTTGGAGAAGCAGTAGCATCACAGTTCTTCCTGCATTATATTTTTTTCCTAAAAACTCAATTTTCTGATAAAAGTAAAAATGCAATGATGACATTATTTCAATAGTAGTGCTTTATTACAAATTAAGAGATGCAGTTTAAGATACATAAAGCTGGCATAGGGAAGGTATTTAGGCATTTACTAAGTGCCTACCAAATGCAATCTCACTTAATATTTACAATCACCACCTGAGATACTGCCAGCCCTGGTTTACAGAGACTAAACAGAGACTCAGAAAGGATAAATCCTTTGCCCAAGGCCATACAGCTAGTCTCTATGACAGAGCTAGGATGTGAGCTCTGATATGCCTGATTCCAGAGCTCCTGTTCTTTTCTGTACACTGCACTGCCTGCCTTTCAATAGTCACACGTTCAACATTAGTCAGGTCTGAACTAATGAGATTTATTGTAATGCCCTAGAGATGACTATATTCTAAAACCAGAGAATGTGCAGGGAGGGGCACTTCCATTATGTATGCCTGAATTGTGTCTGCAATTCACACCAGATAAAGAAGTAACCAGGACCAACCCCAGCCTGTGTCAGCCCACCCCAGAGAGCCCTTGCTGCTCTCACACCAGACTAGCTGTCCAAAAGACCCCTTGCTGCTCTCGGGTCTTTCTCTCTCATCTATTCATCAAGCACTCTTCTTGTCTCCAGTTCATTCGAGCCTTGACACATGCAGGTGGCAAGAGTTGTTAGGTCAGTCAGATACACCAATTCCTGCTGCGTTGTTAGCTGATACATTCCCCTTCTGGGGTATGGATTTTTAACTCAGTTAACATGTACTTTACCACCACAAGGGTACAAAGGTGTAATTGTAATGGTGGATGTCTCAGTAGTTCTGGAAGACTGAAAGAGGAGACAACATCAGGGCAAGTAGGCCTTTGGGCAATTCCCCAATCAACCAACCAATCACAAAATTAATAAACTAGACATTGAGTCTTACTCAATACCCACTTATGAGTTAACTACTGGGCAGATGCATTCCTTTAGTGAGGTAGGTACTACTATTATCCTCATTTTACATAGAGGAAATAGTCACAGAACAGTCCAATAACCTTCCAAAGTCACAGAGCTCATGAGCAGCAGAAGCAGGAATGAAACCCAGGCAATCCAGACCCTCAGTCATGCTCTTGACCACCACCCATGCAGCTCTCCAAGTGTGATCTGCAGACCCTTGGGATCCCCAAGACCCTTTCAGGGCTTCCACGATGCAAACACTGTTTTCCTAATTATACCAAGATGTTATTTGCCTTTTTCACTGTGTTGATATTTGCACAGATGGTGCAAAAGTAATGGTGAGTAAAACCACTGACACCTAAGCTGGAATCCAGGGATGGCACCAAACTATACTAAGAGTTGTGGCATTGTCACTGTTACACACTTCTAGTAAAGGTGGGCAGGGCAACTAGCTCCACTTAAAACTGTCTTTAAGGAAGCAGTAAAAATTATTAATTAAAAAAAAAAATTGACCCTGGAGTACACGTCTTTTCAAATATCTGGTGTGACAAAATGGAAAGTATACAAAAAACACTGCTGCTGCATACTCAAGTAAGATGTCACAAGTAAATGCAATTGTGCAATGGTTTCAGTTGGAAGCTGAAATGGCCACTTTCTTCCTGGAAGATCATTTTTACTCGAAAGAACAACTGACAGACAGGTATGGCTCTTCAGAATTAGGTATCTGACAGACATTTTTCTCGAAAGCGAGCAAAGTGAGCCTGCCACTTCAAGGAAAACAACTCAGTATTTGTTGCCAATGATGACATTTTACCTCTCAAGAAAAAATCGGAATTTTATAAAACTTGTATTTACCATTATAAGCTTGTAGCTTCCCAATATTTAAAGACGTTTGGGATGAGACTGGTCGTGACAGTGATGAATACGATTTTTTGATACTGCATAATGCAATGTGTCAACATTTGGAAGATCTGAATAACCCAGTGAACCAATATTTTTCAAATGATTAATATATGATGTTATAAAATCCTGCATTAGTAAAACATTTTAATATAGCAGAATACTAAAGTTCACTCATATTGTTTCAAAAATGACATGACAACTACCCTTTAAGAAACTACTACTAGTCAAATGTTGGTATAGTATGAAAGAAGAATACCGGTAATTACATGAGAAAGCTATTAAAATACTCTTCTTTTTCCCAACTACATATCTGGGTGAGCCCAAATTTTCTTCATTTTTTTCAACCAAAATAATTATTGCATCAGATTGAAGGGAGAGGCAGATATGCAAATCTATGTCATCTCTTTAGCAAGGCATTAAAGAGATTTGCAGAAACAAAAAGGGGAAACAATGCCTCTATTCTCACTTTTGGCTTTAGAATTTTTTGGCTTTAGAAAATACAGTTATTTTTAATGAAATGTTATTTATGTTAACAGGTAATTCTTTTATTATTGCTATTTTTAAGTGAATTAATAAATACTTTAAAAACTTTCTTAGTTTTAACTCCAGATGTGATAAATATCAAAAGCTCTTGGAGTCCTCAATAATTTGTAAGAGTATAGAGGGGTCCAGAGACCAAAAATTTGAGAACCACTGCTGTACAGCACAGAATCTAGAAGAAGAGAAGACAAAGAGTAGACTGTGCAGCTGCATCACTTTCTAGGTGAGCAGGTACCACGACTAGCCACCATGAATTTCATGGACTTCTCAGACAGTAAGTATCAATGACCCAATTTCTCATCAGGATTTATAGCTTAATGACAATAAACAGCAAGGATCATTTTCGACTCCTTACGGTTCCCAGAATGCACTTAGCTCCTACCTCTATTTTTGTGCACTTGTCCTCTCCCTTGTCCACCTGGGAAACTCCAGGTCTCCTTCAACATGTATATTGTTCATCTCTCCTCTTTGCCTCCAGGCACCCTGTATACCCCTTTTCTATAGTACTAAGCACATGGCTCTCATTTTGGTGGTGGTGTTTTTTCTCTTACCAAGTTGTGATCTGATGTGATATTTGTTTACATGGCACTCTCTCTCTGTTGGGAGGGTGAGGCCTTGAAAGCTAGAATTTTGTCTTAATCCTAGCACCTTGCTCAGGACTTGGCACACAGAGTGAAACTCAGAAAAGACCTGTTGAATTAACAAAGCCAACTAACTCCCCAACACACACCCAGCAATCTTCCAATAGCAATTTGGCTTCTCCAGGAGAAGACTGTTGACCAGATACGAGAAATATTGTACAGCTTTTAGTATTTCTCAGTATGATGTTCAACCAACATTCTATCAAGTCCTGTTAGTTAGACTGGTGTGAATCCTGAAACTGTAAAACTAAGATCCAAACTTGGGTCTTCAAAACACTCCAAGGCAAGCTCCCCCTGCTCCCCACTCCACACCACATGCAGATGGTGCCTCCCTCTGAGAGACTCCTGTCACAAGCTCTCTAAAACCAAAACAACACTTTTAAGCAGCTAGGTTTGAAAGAGAAATTTTCAGTAAAATGAAGAGTATATAAAGATAATTATAAGATCATTGCTGTAGCTTGAACTGCTATATGATCAAGGACTTCATAACTCAATTAGAGAAAAACATTTTCTCCCAAATTTAAAGTAAGCAATGTGTGGAAATAAAAGATGTTGAGTCAGATAATCCCCTGTGACCATCACAGATAATACAATGTGTATAAGTTTTGAAAAATGTTCACATACCTCAGGATGTTACAGCTTCTTTCTGGAATGCTGCTACTGTCCTGTTAATCCCTCCCCAGCCCCCACCCCACCACAATGTTCTCTCAGCCTATTGTTCAACATTCCTCTTCCCTTACTTCTACTACACCTTGTTCTGCTGCTTTCTCACTCTATTTATTTAGGAATTCGGTGAGGATACATAAGACATTTTACAGCCTTCTTAGGCTCTGCCAAAGAATGTGATCTTATTTCCTTATCTCCACAGAGTAAGAACCTTGGAAATCACCTATTCTCATCCCCTTATTTTACTAGAAGAGGAAACAGAGAAAAATGTTAAGTGACTGAAATGCCATACTTCCTCAGTTCATTTCTGTGTGTTTTGGGAAAACTTATGCCAAGGAAGAGGGGGTACCCCTAGGTCAAAGGGGGAAAGACACTGAGGCATGATTAAGAAGATTGTCAGTATCTGCTCAACACCATTAACTGAGCATCTAGTGTATGCTGGGTACCAAAAGCCCTGTGTTAACACAGGCAGACAAAGAAAGCCCTAACTATGTATTTAAAATTTAACAGATACTAAATCAGAGAGGAAAAAAAAGTAAATGCAAAACAAACAAACAAATAAACCAAAAAACCTCCACCAAAATAAATAGAGTAGTTTAGGAAAATAAAAAGCCTAGCAAGGCTCTCTATGAATGGAACAGGAAACACATGGAGAGAAATAAACTGGGTAAGGACTAAACAATTTATTTACATTGCAATTTAAGGATCTGTTTAGAAAAAGTATGTACATTCATTACTGGGAAAGTATTTCTGGTGACCAAAAAAATCCCACAATAACAACATTGAAGTCTTTTGCAGAAGATACCCTTAGCCCCCTTACTTTGCCACAAGAGGGTGCACATTTCCTTATTAATACAGTAACCAAGTGGAACCCTGGTAAGTTCCTCTGGCAGCTGCTTACCTCTCTCAGGCACCTCCCCTTTCCCCCAAGTCTCATGACAGTAACAAGCATCCGTACATAGTTATGTAAGTTAAACTCCTTTAACACGCTTTATCTCATTTATTTCTAACAATAGCTCAGTGAGGGTGGGTAGCGCAAAAAGTATTAAGTCCATTTTAAAGATGAGGAAACACACTCAGAGCCAAAGTGACTTGCCCAAAGTCAGAGAGATCATAATGTTAAAGACCAAACTCAAATTAATGTCTTCTAATTCCCCAATCCCACATACATTTTCCTTGTTTCCCTACAAGAGCATAATCAAAACCCATTTCATAACCATTCCATACTTCTATTCACCCATTCTACTTTTCCTGAGCAGAGAATCATATACTGGGCAAATCAGAGACTGCTCACCTTTACACTGTTAAAGCTGTTTTTTAAAAATTATGTGTTAACAACTGGCAATGATTTTTATGGGTTTCCAATGAAGTGAGAAGTGTGTTGACAGTTGTCTACAGTATCCTAAGGCAGCAGTAACATGAACAAGAATAATTTTAAGTGTTGCTTATAATAGGGAAATTAACTGTAAGCTCAAATTTCTTTGGATAGAGCTTATGAGATTCAGGCTAAAACCTAACTCCAAAGGTCTTCTCTTGTGAAAAACAGTAGAGCACAGTGGTCCGGGATTTGGACTCAGCAGCCAGACTGCCTGGGTTCAAATCCAGGTTTGCTACTTATCATGAGACCTTAGCCAATTACTCAACTCCAGTGTGCCTCAACCTCCCCTCTGCAAAATGGAGATAAGAACAGCAGCTACCCCACAGAATAATAGTGAAGACAGATAACATGAACAAGCATGCAGTAAGCATGCAAGCTACAGAAGGCAGTCCTTATTCTAAAAGGCAGACCAAATATTAATTTTAGTGATGAAAAAAAACACATTAATTTTATGTGCTTTATGTGACACAGAACCACATTTTATGACAATATGTATGCTTGAAAATATATTTAAATCCCTTAATAATCTATGTATATAGCAATTATAATTGTCTTAAAGGATTTAGAGCATAAATATAAATTGCTAAGGAGTATATAGGTCTCATATCTTTGCTTTTATGACATTGTTTCTTATATCTATGGTCAGCTGGATGATGCCAAGTTCTTGGTGAGGAAAGAAAAGCTAGATTACAGAGCTCCTGTGGAAGGGGAGACAGTAAGCTTTACATGACAGAGGGGAAAGCTCCCTGCCCTGGAAACCTGATGACCCAGGCTGAAGTTACAGCTCTGCCACTAAACAGCACTAATCCCACATCCATAACACCCAAATATCTCTAAAAATCTACCTTGTCATCTTCACTCCCACCACCATGGTCTTAATTCAAATCCTCATCATCATGGATTACTAACTGGCCACAGAAGTGGAGTTCACTAAGTCTGCTAAACAATGGAATAAATGGGTGGTGAGAATAGTGACATTAAAGGGGAAGAACACAAAAGCAGCAGGAAAAGATTTTTTATAAACTTTTGTTAACTCAAGTCCTACCTCAGCTCAGGCTTCATAAATGCTGGGCCACTCCAGTAAGGCTGATCTGACAGAATCCTCTCTGCCTCTCAGAACTTTTCTTAGTGGTAGTGTCACAGGCCCCACAGGGATGCCCAGATCCCCTTTGTCAGTCCCATTCAGTTTGTGAATCAAATTCACCAGATCATTAAGGCTGGCTGCTCCTGTATCTGGCTGAAGCTGCTTTGGCACCTCTGGGTCTAAGAGGGCATTGGGCCTAACCTAACTAGAGGTCATAGTGACTCAGAGGTGGGGTGGCCCACTCTTTTGCAGTGTCTGAGTGCCTTCTAGCTCCTTCCAAGGGCCCCAACAAACCTCTGATCCCTTCCTATTCCAAATATCACACTCTTCCCTTTGAAGACTGCCCCCTAAATTCTTGTTTAGTTTGAAGGACATCTCTCTTGCCTGACTTGAACAGAGATAATCTCATGGCTCCACCTAAATGAAAGGTGAACATCTTTTACAGCTTTGACCTCAGATTTTATTTGATGTCCCCATGGGCTCTGGTGCCCTTCCAGCTTACATGGCTCCACACACACTGTATGTGCAAGATCACTCCCTGCCCATGCAATGGGCAGTCTTACATGCTGCATTTCCTCCCTCAGGAACATGCTCAGGTGCTCAGCCAATGTGTGTTAATTGCACAGTAGGGAGGCACCTCTGCATCTTGCTCACCTGAAATTCCCAGCAGAGGGCACCGTGGAGGGGGAATCAATTACCTTCTGACAGCAGAGTTAATGAGCTAATAAGCTCTTAGGGTTTCAAGAGGAAACCCTGGGGGACATGCCTGAATTTGGCTTCCACAAGATTTTAACAAGACTCTTCCTTTCGACCCTGATATGCAAAACTGTGCAATCAGTACTGAGTAGCAAATCTGTGCTAGGAAGGGACATGATCTCAGCCAACAAAATTAGAACTGGAAAAGCCCTCCCCAAATCTAAGCAGAATAGCTCAGTCCTAAATGTCTCCTATACTTCCCTTGGGACTCCAATTTACAAGCTAACAAGTCTCACCATGAAAACAGCTTTTCTTGATGTTTAGCATTACTTTTTATTTCTTTTTATATACTGCTTTGATAGATTCTAAATACATTTTCTCTTTCCATGAGGTTTACATCCTTCACATTCTTAAGGAATGTTATCATATCCCCTTTAATCACCCTCTGGCCAAGCTATACATATTTAGCTCCTTTCATGTCTCCTATGTCCTTCCTTCCAGCAGTGTTGGCTCCTCTTTAAATTCCTTCCCATCTGTCAACATCTTTCTGGAACTGATGCACACCCTCCCTTAATAAACATTCTAGGTACCCTTTGTTTCCTAAGAGTTCTCCAAAGACTCTTATAGTGAAAAGAATACTGGACCAGGAGTCAGAAGTGGTAGTTCTAGTCCTGGATCTCCTCTAAGTCTCAGTGGTCCCTTCTATAAAATGGGAGTAACACCTTTCTGATTTGATCAAAAATCACTTTGCAGATTATAAAGTACTGTGCATGAAGAATGTATGCATATATTACTCCCATAATTTCATAAATATAAACAAAAAGATTGGAAACAAGTATGTCAAATAATAAGTTGTTAAAACTAGTGGTGACATTAGGAATAATGACTACATTATTCTATGTATGTAGTGCTTTTTGGTTCAACTTTAAAAAATTATTCATTTATCCATTCACTACAAATATATACTGAACTTCAACTATATGCAAGATGATGGGCTGGATAAAGTGGGAGAACATAAAACAAGGACCTCAGGAATTTATTATCATCTCAAATTCTTAGGAACTCACTACTTGGTTTGGATCATGTAATACCAGAAAGCTGTTTCTGCTGTCTCTTGGATTATGCTTTATAACAGTGGGGTGATTTCTCATTATTTCTTTAGAATAGATTCTAAGAAACAGAATTACTAGGTCAAAGGGTATAACCATATTTAGACCTCAAATTTCCAAACAACTTCCCAGAAAGGGCGTGCCAATTTATACCCTCACTGCCAATGAATAAGAGTGTCTCTTAACATACCATTGCCAACATTGGGTGTTACCTTTTTTCCTACCTAATGAATTGCTTTTAGAAATAATAAATAGGCTGGATGCAGTGGCTCATGCCTGTAATCCTAGCACTCTGGGAGGCTGAGGCAAGAGGACTGCCTGAGGTCAGGAGTTCAAGACCAGCCTAAGCAAAAGTGAGACTCTGTCTCTACCAAAAATAGAAAAAATTAGCCAGCCATGGTGGCATGCGCCTGTAGTCCTAGCTACTCCGGAGGGTGAGGCAGGATTGCTTGAGCCCAGGAGTTTGAGGTTGGCATGAGCTAAAATCATGCCACTGCGCTCTAGCCCAAGGTGAAGGAGTGAGACTCTGTCTTAAAAAAAAAAAACACAAAGAAAAAAGATAAAGAAAGAGAAATCATAAATGAAAGCATGAGAAAATCCAAAGTTAATTCATTTCTACCAATATAAAATATTGCCACTTGGTACCTATTTTGGTATTACGGTACATAAGTGTTCAAAAGAATCTTTAGTCTTTCAAAATACATTATCTTATTATTTTCCAGGCAATAAACTGGGAGTTAGACCACAAAGATAAAATAGTCCCAGACACTGCCCTCAATGGGCTCATAATCTAGTGCAAAAGATAATACTAATAATTATAGAATACTGTAGGCACATCTCCTTCCTTGAGAAGTATGTGGAAAATACAAAAGCAACACAGAAGAGGGAGCCAGGAATAGCATGGGATAGTCAGGGAAGGTTTCCTTCAAGGATGTGGTGATGCCTGAGTAGGGTTATGAAGGACGAGCAGGTCTTGACCAGAGAAGGGAGAACACAGTGAGAGTAATTCAGGGCAGAGGAACAATTCCTCTGGTTTTGCAGTCACTACCATCCTCTCCCAGAAAATGCTTTATTATATTAAGTTTTAGCAATTCAAAGCTAAGTCTCATCGGGCAGTTTTATTGTTGCCATCTCTATCATTTACAGTTGTATTTCTGTCCATGGAAAAAGCAATCAGCAACCTTTCTGCTACTTCATCCACAAAGGGCACAAGATTATTCCTGCTTCTGGACATTCTACCCATATACCACTGAATATATGTTCTTCTCGGCAGCTCATGGAACATTCTCTAAGATTGACCATATCCTAGGACACAAAATATGTCTCAAAAATTTTTAAAAAATAGAAATTATACGATGTATCTTTTCAGATCACAGTGGAATAAAAGTAGAAATCAACTCTAACAGAAACTCTCATTTCTACGCAAAATCGTGGAAACTAAACAACCTTCTGCTGAATGATCACTCCATAAACGAGGAAATCAAGATAGAAATCAAAAGATTCTTTGAACTAAATAACAAAGGAGACACAAGTTATCAAAATCTGTGGGACACAGTTAAAGCAGTCCTGAGAGGGAAGTTTATTTCCATAAATGCCTATATCCAAAAGTCAAAAAGATCACAAATAGACAACCTAATGAATCGACTCAAAGAGCTGGAAAAAGAAGAACAGATCGACCCCAAACCCAGCAGAAGAAGTGAAATCAATACAATCAAATCAGAACTAAATGAAATTGACAACATGGAAACTGTATGAAAGATTAATAAAACAAAAGGCTGATTCTTTGAAAAATTAAACAAAATTGACACGCCTTTGACTAGACTAACAAAAGCAGAAAAGAAAAATCTCTAATAAGTTCCATCAGGAACAATAAAGGAGAAATTACAATTGATGCCACGGAGATACAAGATATAATTTATGAATACTACAAAAACCTTTATGCACAC